>JABFQM010000637.1:0-31507 GCA_022816865.1 Zelostemma sp. ZL-2020 | reverse complement strand
GTGCTCTAAACGCACGGATTCGAGCATCTGTTGCATAGCTGCGGTACTAGTAAAGCACGGAAAAATTTGATGCTTTAATAGGATGCGTATCCGTGCTATATTAGCTAGGGTTTTCTTTCCGTGTAGTCCATTTCAAATATTTTATGGATGTGATGCATGAAAAACGTACATCAGAAACTTTTTGTTCTATTGGAATTTTAGAAAGTGAAAAATGGGGTACAAATATGGACCGGGGTACAAATATAGACCCCCTTCCCTGTTTTGTTGAAGCAAAAACTTGATATGAGAAACTTTAGGGCATTATAGACTTTTTTTTGCTTCAAGTTTGCTGTATTCCGCTTTCGCGCTAATGTTTCCTTATCACATTTTAACAATCAATTACACTCGTTGAAGTTTCGAAAAAAAAGGAAAATCTTGGAGTCGTACCTGGTTTATATTTCGGCCATTCTTCAATAGTCACCCTTTTGTCTTCAAATTGAATTCCGCAGTAATTCAGCAAGTACCTTATCGTCTCACCGAGACCGGTGATATCGAAATAATAGAGGGTGTACTTCGACATGACCTGAAACACGTTGAAACTTCTCCAAGTTAATTTCAACAAATGTAATTAGCAATATTGCGAGTTCATTGAACCGTTTTACTAATCAATATTATCGAAAAGTAATACGTACTTGACTTTTCACGAATTTTTGTAGCACACGTAAAAAATAAATGCGCGTTTCTTCGTCGAGTCACTGAGCTCAACTGAACAACTGAACAGGCCACTCAGCACTCAGCCGGGTCTGGCCCTAAGAATGGTGGTATATCATTGTATATCTTTATTTACATTGTATATCTTTATTTACCTCCTGCCCACGCTGGGAACAACTTTAAAAACTTCAAATTAATCGAAGTTCTTTTTACAATTTTTTCAACAAAATCAAAGATGGCAAACATTAACATTTTTTGCTTTGAACTAAAACCAAAAAGTGAAGGCGATCAATTATTACTTGGATTGGAATGAATTTTTTTTCTATATATAAAGAGCATCTGAGAACAATTTAAAAAAAAACTACTCGGTGGATTTTTCGAAAAATTATGAGCATTTTTTAAAAAAAAAACCTAAATTTCGAAAAAATTAATATTCCAAGCAAGAGTGTCGAACAAATTGAAAAAAAATTTGTTGGGCTTAATATCATATAAAATTTTTAGCTGAATCGAAAGGGGTCACCTCAAAAAGTGGCCGACTTGGTGTGGAATGCCCCAGGTACATTCGATCAATTTCGCATATTCGTGTTTCAAATTTACAACAGTTCACTCAACAGTTCAATGGAGCTATGGAAGTATGATGATTTTAAGTTCGCGTTTATAAATATGCATCACTACAGCGTCGGAAATATGCTTCCGATAACGCATATTAAAGTGTTGAAACTTGGCTATCAAAATAAATGCATCAAATCTATTGGCAAGTTGCGGATCTCAACCAACTAGATACATGATTGCTCTCCCACCTTATATTCTCTTGCATACAGTTATGAGACAAAGATGCACATCATACATAATCCGTTGTATAACAACGCAGTTTTGTACAATGCATTTCCACAATGAATTCGAACGGTTGAATTGTACCCAGGTTTTTAAAGACGTGGCAACAAATTTGGACTTAGTTCTGAATATAAAGATTCACTGAACGTTCCTGCACTTTTATTTTCAATTCTCAAAATGAAAATTTCGATTTCGAAGTTCTCTACAAAAAATATGAGATCCTTTTTTTGATTAGTCCAACGAAGTATCCGCGAATTGAGATCGAAAATAGTTGTGTAACTTGGGAATAATTGCTTTTTTGAAACATTAGGAAAATTGCATTCATTATTGTTTGGCATAAAAAGTCATTATCAGCAAAACATTTGATGAGATAGAAAACTTTGATGGCTCCAACGTTTATTACAATAATAGCGGTATAAATAAGAATGTTTCTAGAAAAATATACATAAGAAAAAGCACTTTCGTGTATCAATTTTTTCAATTTGCCATGCGAAGAAAGAGTTTCTCAAGTACATTGCGTACACATATTATATCGCTCTCAATTTTTCGCGAAACATGTTCGTGACCTAATGTACCTCATCTCTATAAGAACAGATCATATCAGATTTTCCTTCGACGCACAACCATCAATCAACCCCTTTTCCAGTCATCTTTTTTTACTACATCTAAAAGAGGGTAAGCACCGCTATATTTTTTTTAAACGTTAAATATTCAAGTCAATCACGGAATTTTTCTTCAAACAATTAAGATAAAGAGTCGTTATTTTGGGAAGTACAAAATTACAATTTTTTATCTATCAGTTTTTTTACTTAGTTCGTTCTGTAATTACATAATTTTACACGAGTGCATCAATAAAGTATATAATAAGTAGAAACGTAAGAAACTCGGTTTTGTGACGTTCTAATTGCACATTCCATTTTTACAAACACAAAGAAATGAATGACACCTCAGTAGCATGCGATCTATAAAATAATGTACTAAATTTTAAACTTTGGTGTCAGGGCGTTTATCGAGATAAACTCAACACAGAAAAGTGTCATGGCAGGAATTGATAGATTTTTATTTAGCGCAAGAACGCGTTTTGCAGTAGTACAGAAAAATAACAAAACATATGAAACCTCGGGGCAAAAAACGGGTACTATGAAAATTAAAGTAGAAACGAAATATAAAAAAACGGGATTAATTGTGTTTTTTATCCGTCGTAATTTTTTGGCATTCATTTTATTTTTTAATGTTTTCTTGTTTTTCTTAAATTGGGTGTCATTCTTCTGTAATTGATTTCATTTTTCCGATTTCAAAAGGCCTAGAATTCTTTGTTCTTGCGTGATCCCCGGTAAATTCTCATCATTTATCGTGTATCCGAGATAATTCGATTTAATTCTTCTTTTTTATTTGATTGTCGCAGTTTTTACTCCAAATATAGTGAGATCCTATTTGTAAAGACCAAACTTTTCTCCAAGAGTTCCTAAAAAATGAACTTTTTCTAAAGTCTTGATTTTCGGGATTCCTAAATTTTTTTCTAATTTCTTATTTCTATCGTTGCGATAGCGTTTTATCGCTCCATCATGGAGTTGTTTGTTCGTTTTCAATTTGTGCTGTGGCCTAAATTGTAGATTATGAGTTATTAGTCGATGGCTGATACCAAAATAAATGTATGTCAAGTACTTAAAAAATAACTTCTAATCAAAACTAAGAATTAGTAGCTTTGTTGAAAAAGAATATAGCGTGGACTTTTGCAGGTCTGGAAGAAACAGGAAACACATATTGTCTGAGGGAAAAAATGTAGCTGAACAGTCGACGAATACATATGAATTTTTTCAAATTTTGAAAGAGTGGGCTAAAAGAAAAAGATCCGGATTCTGAGACAAAAACATTTTTCACGAACAAATTTTTTCATTAAGAATTTTGAAAAAAACATTTTCCAAAACATTTATTACAGTAGTTGGAGTGTGAATTTTTTCATAATTTTCGCAACTTCGACTTCCGCACGAACGGCAGAAAAAATAGAAAAAAATGACAGAAGTATTTTTTATTTATATTGCCATATTTCAAACAATTTATTAAAATCAACAAAATTCCGAATTTTTTCATAACTTTACTGGTTCAATCATTACCTTAAATTTCAAAACAATCGTAGACACGGTCTGATAAAGCCTTGCGATTTGGGATGGATTACCCTCCTTTCTTAAATTCTCCTAGAGTTCACGTCATATAATCCGTTGCATGATAACGCAATTTCTTACCATGCGTTTACGTAGCAGACAATCGGTTGAATTGTACCCAGGTTTTCCATGATTTGGCATAAAAATCAGACAGCGTTCCAGACATGGAGATTCACTGAATAAGTCTGCACTTTTATGCCAAACAATACTACGTGCATCTTCTACGATTCTGATTCAGTTTTCTTCATCCGCTGCTATTATTAGATTGAGCTAAAATGGGGAGTAATTTATTGTGTGCAAATAAAATTACCAATTTTTTTCGATGTATGTAAATATCTAGAAGTTTTTAAATATTTTGTGTGCACTCTTATCATTCGGATGTTGAATCTTGTAGATAACATTTTAAAACTTCCGAATATTGATCAGTGTTTTCTTCTCGAACCAAATCGGAATTCTGACAAAGTAAAGCTGTTTTATAATCGTTCCAGGAGACGAATTCAAACGTGCAGAGGCAGCTAAATTTTAATCAGCATTTTTTTGGTATACCAACGGATTCAACGTTAATAATTCTGAAATTTTTCAAGCGAGCAAGTTGCGGAAAAAGGCTATTTTAGAGAGAATCTTTTGTGTTATGAATTTTGGAAAACAAGGAATGAAATCCGATTATTTCATGACTATAATCCAAGTTTTATTTTATTTCATCGATCATATTCTGTAACTTTTCTGACACAACAAGTACACAAACGAATAGAATTTTAAACTTTGGCAACTGGGCGTTTTGCAGAATAACATTTAATATTGGGGAAAGCTTTAATGGTCTCGGTCCATTTTGTCATAGGAGGATGATCTTTGTTCAAGTCGTGACCAAGTGCGTAACTCATCCAATCACACGACGCAGAAAAATGTATGTCAGCCCATGAAAGCTGAAAGCAACAAAATTGTATTATTCGCAAATGAAAAAAAAAACTGATGGATTCGTTCAAACAAACCTTGCCACCAACGAAAAATCCACCGTTTTTTTTTATTTGGTCTTGGAATTTATCCAGCGTATTATTTATCTTTTTATCAGCGACTTCTTTCAATTTTGATTTCTAAGGCTCGTTCTTCTCCATAAACCATCCACCAATTGCTAATGAAACCAGAAGTTGTTTTTGATTTTAATTTCTTGAAATAATTTTCATAATTATAAACAGTACATCAGAGCTAGAATGAAATAGCAGATGGATAGTCACTGTTTTTCATGGCCTTCATGACGCCATCGGCCAACGTCGTTTTGATAAAATAATAAAGTAAGAAGGTTGTAGTTAATCGTCAATTGCAATATCGTGAGTGCTGTCTGCTGCAGCATCGATTTCAAGGGCTTCGAATTCGTCCTTACCATACAGGTTAAATTTCTTTTCCAAAAATCTACAAATTGCTTTGGACTGATTGTATTTCTTTCCATCGATTTCCAGAATCGGCATTTGACCCATCGGCATGTCTAGAAAAAATACACATTCGATGCTCATGTTCTGCCAAACCTTTTGAAATTAGAAATTCTTAATTAAGACGCAGTATTGAAAAGATTGTTCAAAGCTATTTTATGATAAGAAATCTTGTTACTGATATGCAATCTCGAGGATATCAAAGTCTCGGAGTGGAAAAATCTTCGATAAAGGTTTCACGAACTATGGAAAATTTCGTACTTGGTTTGTACTTGGGCCATTCCTCGAAAGTTAGTCTTTTGTCTTCGAATTTCACTCCACCATAGCTGAGTAAATACCTCACCGCTTCACCGAGTCCAGTCAGATCGAAGTAATAGAGCGTATATTTCGACATGATCTGAAATGTTCCGAGCATGATATTTCGGTGTAAATTTGAATTTAATCAAGATCACAAGTTCATGGACCCTTTTTGTTTATCAACTACGATATTAGATGTTATTATTCAACTTTTCACGAATTCGTCATGTGCACGTCAGCAATTTTTGTACCAATTTTCACATACGGTATCGGAGGTAAAAAGAACAGCACATAAAAAATGAGATATTGAGATTATGGAAATGCAGGTACATTCAATAAAATTCACATTTGCGCGTTTTCAATTTACAACAGTTTACTTAAATGAGCGTAGAAGTATGATATTAAAGTGTGTGAATATTCAGAAATATTTTTACAGTGGAAGGAGTTGTAACTTGGTTCGCAAAATGAATGCATTACGCGATAATCTATCGGCAAGTTACTGAGCTCAACCAACTAGATACATGATTGCTCTCCTACCTTATATTCTCTTGCACACAGTCATGAGAGAAAAATGCACGTCATGTAATCCGTTGTATAATAACGCAGTTTCTTACGATGCGTTTCTGCAATAGATTCAATCGGTTGAATTATACCCAGGTTTTCCATGACGTGGCAAAAAATTTGGACAGAGTTCCGGATATAGAAATTCACTAAATGTTTTCGCACTTTTATACCAAATAATAATACGTACATTTTTCGCGATTTTAATTTAATTTTCATCATTTGCGATTTCCAAAATGGGAATTTCGATTTTGAAATTCTTTACGAGAAACATTTAGTACGTTTTTTCGATTTAATTTAAGGAATAGCCGCGAATTAAGTTTGAACATCAGGGGAAAAATTGTTATTTTGAAATTGCTCTTCTGCAAAATTACGGAAATGGCACATATCGTGTTTTGACTTGGAAGTACGGAATTAGATTTGGCTGAAATCGCAAGAAATCAGTTTCTCGAAAACAATAAACAATTTCGAAATCATGTTCGTAGCAAAAAATGTAGCTCATGAAATTCTCTACAAAAAATATGACATCCTCTTTTTTTTCATCTAACGAAGTACCCGCGAATTGAGATCGAAAATAGTTGTGTAACTTGGGAATAATTGCTTTTTTGGAACATTAGGAAAATTTCATTCATCGTTGTTTGGCATAAAAAGTCACTATCAGCAAAAAATTTTGATGAAATAGAAAACTTTGATGGCCCCAACGTTAATCACAATAATAGCGGTATAAATAATAATGTTTCTAGGAAAAGATACATAGGAAAAAAGCACTTCAGTTTATCAATTTCTTTGACTTCCCATGAGAAGAAAGAGGTCCTTAAGTTCATTGCGTACACATATTATATCGCTCTTAATTTTTCGCGGTGCGAGTTCGAGACCGAGGCTACCTCATCCCTACAAGAATGGATTATACGAGATTTCCCTTCGACGCACAACCATCAATCAACCCCTCCTCCAGTCATCTTTTTCCACTACATCTAAAAAGGGCATCGCTTTATTTTCTGTTGGTACGCTAAATATTCAAGTCGAACTCGAGGTTTTATTACAAAAAATGAAGATGAAAAGTTGTTATTTCAGGAAGTAAAATATTACAATTTTCTATCAGTTAGATATTTTACTCATTTATTTCTAATTACATAATTTTTGACAAGTGCATCAATAAAGTCTATAATAAGTAGAAAAGTAAGAAACCCGGTTTTGTGACGTTCTAAGTGCACATTCCATTTTTACAAACACAAAGAAATGAATGACACCTAAATAGCATGCAAACTATAAAATAGTTTATAGAATTTTAAACTTTGGTGGTACCGCGTTTTTCGAGATAAGCTTTAACACCGGGGTTAGCCTTGATGGTTTCGTTCAATTTCTTCAAAGCCGGGTAATCTTTATTAAAATCATGACCCATTACGTTGCTCAAATAATCACTCAAGGCAGCATAATGTACGTCAGCCCACGAAACCTGAAAGTAAAAAGCAAAGTCGCATTATTGATCAATAAAGCAATAAAATCACCCTGCAAAACGATTCTAATTACACCACGCTTCAACAAACCTTGCCGCCAACAAAAAAGCCGCCGTTTCTTTTCACTTGGTTCTCGAATTTATCCATCGCGTAGTTCATCTTCGTATCAGCGACTTCTTTCAGTTTTGGTTTCAGCGCTTCGTTCTGTTCCCAATACCACGTAGAAATAGCTGAAGAAAAAGAAAGATCATTTTTTCTTTTCGAAAAATTTAAAGTTGTTCAATGAAGAAATCATCGTTATAAAAATATAACAATAAACAATTAAGTTATAATTGTAACTACCGATTCTCATATCATCGACGCTGTCTGCTGTAGCGTCGATTTCGAGAGCTTCAAACTCATCCTTTCCATACAGCTTGAATTTCCGTCCAAGGAATCTGCAAATCGCCTTCGATTGATTCAACTTCTTTCCATCGATATCCAAAACCGGCATTTGACCCATTGGCATTTCTATAAGATAAAAATTCATCTTTAATAACGTTCAAAGTTCACCGATAATTAATCTGGTTGAAGTTCAGAAAATATGTGGCAGATCTTGGAGTCGTACCAGGTTTATATTTCGGCCATTCCTCAAACGTCAGCCTTTTGTCTTCAAACTGCACTCCGCAGTAATTCAGCAAGTACCTTATCGGCTCACCGAGACCGGTGATATCGAAATAATAAAGGGTGTACTTCGACATGACCTGAAACACGTTGAAAGTTCTCTAAGTCAATTTCAACAAATGTAATCAACAATATTGCGAGTTCACTGAACCGTTTGACTAATCAATATTATCGAAAAGTAATACGTACTCGACTTTTCACGAATTTTTGCAGCACACGTAAAAAATAATGGCGCGCTTCTTCGTTGAATCACTGAGCCTAACTGACCTGTTCTAAGCTGCATACAGTGCATACATACAATTCTCTTCTCTCCCTCCTTTTACTACTTGCAGTCACCAGACATAAACGGAGGCCACATCTGTTACGTGTCATTGCCGTTCGCCGCAATCGCGTTAAAAAATGAGTGAACGTGCATACCGATTGAATTACACGTTACCGGAGAAAATATGGATCATATTTAGTAGGAAAAAGTACATTTTTCTAGGTTTATTGAAAGATTTCTTCAGTTAAATATTGTTTTGTTAATTACTCGGTTTTGATAGTCACCGGAATGATTAAAGTAGACATTCCGAGAAAAAGATTATTTATAGCGACCGGACAGAGTAATTACAACGTTCGAGAGATTGCATGTTTGCAATATTGAATTTTTCCTCGTCACGTAACACCTGCGATAAATGACAAAAACAGTTTTTTTATTCTTGCTTAGTCAATGTATTTCTTTCATTTCCCGGTTTTTTTTTCTAACGAAACTCTGTAATTGAGTTTAAACTTTGAAAAAAAATGTCGAATTATCATTAAAACTACACATTATCTATGTATTTTTTTTATTGAAGTATAAAATACATGTTGGTGAAGAGAAAGAGGAATTCAAATTCCTTATCGCAACGTCTGCTGATGTAGGTCAACGCCTTCTCTTCTGTACAACATTGTCAACTGCTAATTGCATATTCATTAGCAATGTAATCAGTAATCTTAAAAACATATGAAGATGTGCAAAAATAAACTCCTCGAGAAAGCGTTGGACTGGTAATCTCATATTTTCGTCGAGTCATTGAGGATTGCTCAATGTATTATCCCAGGACAAATAATTACTCAAGAAAAATAAAATCTAATCACACAAGCTCTCGCTTTCTCGAGGTTGAAAAGTACAAGGGAAATTAAAATTCCGTCTTGGGACGTTTCTCGACCCATTCCTTGATCTTCGGCAGGGCGAGAACTTTGGTCCTGAGCTCGGACAAATTCGGGTACTTCTCGAGCATGTCGAACTTGGCCATGGCGTTCATATAGTCCATGATTCCAACAAAGAAAAGGTCGGCCCAGGTTAGAGCACCGCCAACGAAGTAGCCCCCGTTCTTTTTCACTTGTTGGTTAAAGCGCTCCATATAGTAAGGAATGGTTTCATTCACCAGAGGCTTGTATTTCGGATCCTTCAACTTGGAGTCGCTTTCATAGTGATAAGCAGCAATTTCTGAAAAATAGAAAGTAATGAGTTTAAAAATACGATCCAGAGTTTGAAGAATGTTTATAAGATACTGACTGGCACGAAGGTCATTGATGGTGTCGACCGTGGAGTCGATCTCCAGTGCTTCCCAGTCATTTTTGCCAACGAGCTTGTGCTGATTGGCCAAATAGCGGCAGATAGCAATGGATTGATGGATCTTCTTCCCATCGACTTCGAGAACTGGCACTTGACCAAATGGCATATCTGGAACATTCGGAATTCAAAACAATTAAATACGTTTATGGTTGAGAGATAATTTGCTGTGTTGTCTTAGCAATAAATCTAAAAAGTTAAGTAAAGCAAACATCAAGTTTGATAAGATAACTGTATTTTTATGAGCAGTGATACAGTTTTTAATGTTATTTTAATTCATTCTTGGACTTATTTTGATGTTGTTAAACTTTGACAAAGAATAACTGCCAAGTTTACAAGCATTGTAATAAATGTTTGGACTTTCATTATTTTTTCCTTCCAAGAATTGTCGTCTATGAATCGGATAACATTCGATTTGAAGACAATGGCGACTTTTTCTTACCAGCTTTTAGGTTCGGCCAATTGTCCCTGTCGAAACGATCATCTTCAAAAGGCACTCCGGCGTAACTGAAAATGAATCGAATTGGCTCGCCCAGAGCTTTGACCGGAAAATAGGTCAATTTGTACGTTGGCATTTTTCTGGAAATAAGTAAACCTCGTTATCTAAAAGTACGGAAAATCAAATCAAATATGATAACATTTCTACTTGCAATTACAATGTTCACGAATAAAATAGTCGAGATTTTTTAACGATTCGGTTATTTCTGGTTCAAAATGGGGGTGAATCTTAATTAGAGATTATTACGAAAAAACTCTAGAAACTTCCGTAATTCGTTACCCTCGTTGGCAAGACCAACATCAGAACGCTCCGAAACGGGCAACCGATATTCCGAAATTGTGGAGGACCGAGGAAACCAACTACGTTGGGTAAATGTACTAATACAAAATGTTCGAAAATGTCCAGAAAAGTAGCCGGAAACGCCGGGTAATGAAGCCAATGACGCCGAAGGCAAAAAATATTGGATAACTTTAATTGAAAACTTACAATGAAGTTTCGATGAACGCAATTTGTAACGTCACTGCAGAAAACGTACGTTCTTCAGTGAAGACAGTAAAAAAACGAATGAGGATAAATTAATTACTCGTCGCGTATCAACAGACGCCGACAAAAAAGAGAATGAATTCTGAATACTTCGTCGAAGAAGAGGGGGAAGTGCCGGGGCGCTTCTCCCCAGGATAAAACTTTCTGGAGAAACGCGAGATGACAGCACGAGTCGATATCATTTTTTAATTTGATTATTCAGCTTATAATCGATTTTTTGCATCTGATGGTTGTATATTTGATACTTAAAGACCAATAAATGATACTATGCATCTATCTTGGAATTTGACGTGGAATATATTTTACTTATTATTTTCCGAGAATATTGTCAACTATGCCACGACATAGTGAAAATTTCATTTTGCAGAGTAATTATTTGTCATTTTTTCTAATTATTGTTTGCGAAATTTGATGGTCACAGAATTTCAACAAAGTTTGTAGCATAGCCAAGTTCAAATTTGCCGCGGTAAATTGCCATGTGACGCTCAAAAATGGCTGCCGTTATGCACACATTTTTTGACAAGTGAAACCCACCACACCACCACAAGCGGGAAGAGTTTTATGTGCCATGACCCTGATACAATTGTGTTTATTTTCGCGTTTATCGGCGTTGCGCGGTTTTTGATTTTCGTGACACTGCGGCACAAAATTTATTAACCATGGAGGTTTTGATGCCTTCGGAAATAGCGCGTCTAGTTTACGGTTAGTACGATAATTCACAAAAAAAACACCAGCGCTTAACCTTCCGCATTCTTGGCGGGAACGATGCATACAATTTCACTTTGTTTCGCGCAAACTGCGGATTTCTCAATTACCTTTTCACCGAATCTCAAAACTTTCCCATGCATTTTTCCTTCGATGAATAACATCTTTTGTTTTCTCTCTCGGCAAATGCCTTTTCTCGTCTCTCTCTCTCGCTTCATTTTCCTGCATTTCAGCGTGAAAAAAACGTGATTTTTTGTTTATCCTCGATGTTAAAATTCAAGGCTACCTCAAAAAAGAGGGCTGCGACGAAGCAGCAAAAACATTTTTGGAAACGTCGTCGAATCTTCAGGAGGGTCGTTTGCTCGTTTCTCAGGGGACCCATTTTGTCACTGTAATCTCGGACATGTGCTTGGTCGAACTTTTGCAGAAATATTGGATGGCCAGTAACATGAGTGAGCATAATTTCAATCGATATCCTATGAAAAAAAAGTTTAATAAAGCGTACAAATTTAATAAACAAGAGCTTGGTTTTTTTTTCACAGTACACGAAAGACTGAATCAGAACTCTGATGTCGGAGTGGTAAAAAGAACCAGGGACATAGTGGAGCAGCTGAAGATCTTGTTCGGGGGAGCGAGGTCGCAAAGAATTGTTGTGAATATCAATGTACCTTCTCAGGCAAGCCACAAGAGAATTGTTTTGCTGTTTAAAACCTTGTGGAAACAAACTGAAATATTAATGGTTCTTAACATTCATAGAATGGCGCTCCGACTCCAGGAGATTCTCCGATTGTATTGACCAGTTACAAGAAAAGACGCCACAGCAACAACATCGATCGAGAGCGTCAGAAACGAGTGAAAACTGGTTCACAGGATAAAACATTTGAACTAATTTCTAGTCAAAGTATGAGTTTTATACCGCTGATAAACGCTGTTTTTGATTTTTATCGGGTTTAGTAATTTTTGTTTTGTGATTACTTTCAGATAGTGCAACCACTGAAGCTACTCCTTTGGAAAGTTTACCGGGACACGTAGAATTGAAAAAACCAGTCGTTTCGAGTACAACCACTGCAAAAAGTCCGCTACAGTTTTTAGCGGCTATTGAAAATATTGAAAAATTACCTGAAAAATCGCTGGTGAAGGAGAAAACGTTTATAATAACAGGTAATTTTTAAAATGGATAAAACAAATAAATATTGTGTAATAGTTTTAGGAAGTAAGGCATTTTACATATTATTTTTTGCAGAAACTGAAACTGCCATCGCATCAGTATCAAAAGAAACGCCAAATAAATGCACAATGGGAACCAGCACCGAAGAGCTGTGTTTAACTTCTTGTGCTGAAGTGCAAACGATGCCTTTCTATGTTAGCGATTCCGCCGAGTTTGAAATGAACCATGAGCCTATTGAAAACTTGAGTGTATGTTCTTTTTTGTACTCTCTTTTGTAATCTTTTTTTATCTACATTTTTAATAAACTTCGTTCTTTACAATTTCAGCTCAACATTTCGCAGTTGATGTTGGGAGGAATGCTGGGAAATGCAGATTTTCAAGAATCCTTCGCCGATAACATAAACAAGGCGCTGGGCGATGTTTCGGGCAGCGAAGCAAATACCACGATGTCGAAGGAGTTCAACAGTCGAATAAAAGATGTAGCCGCTGTCATCGAACGTGACCCAGTAATTGAAAAAATGTTGAACGATATTATAGGCGTCTACACCGAAGAAACCGATACAAGTCCGGACGAAGATAACGACGTGAGAATGAAAAAATCTCCCGAAGAAAGGTTTGTGTATTGGTTTTATGTTCCTCAAAAGAGTTGTGAAATTGTTGTTCTTTCTTTTCTACTGTAAAAAAACAAAGGGGATAAGTTTGAAGACAAATACTAACCAAAACCTTATGATTTTTGCAGCCAGCAAATTGTCAGATCTGCAGAAACGGAAAATGGAGAAGTGGCAATGCCAAATGCACTGGAGGATCAAAATGCAGCGGCAGTGAATGGGATTATGATGATAAACGCCAATATTACGAAAGAAGTAAATGCCACAGATGACCTGAGAGAGAAAGAAGAAATCCAGGCTTCTGAAATGGATAATTGTTCGAAATTACCAAAGACTATGACTTCGGAAATTGCGGCTCAGGAGACTGCAACCATTTCTGAAAATATTGACCCTCCAGAATATCTTGCAAGTTCTGAGGCACCAGAAATTCCAATAAAGAAAGAAGTTGAAAAAACATTAATGAATACTGTGCCTTGCAACATTTCGAAGAGCAAGACCACTAAGAAATCGGAGAGTAAAATCACAACAAAAAAGAAGACGACGGCGAAAACAACGGAATCCACGCTGACAAATATGAATTTTGTCCCAGCCTCAGTTCTGCCTAAGGTCCAAACTGTACCAACTTTGGTTTTATGGAATGAACAGAATATTCCGGTGCAGAACATTCCGATGCAGAACGTCCAAAAGCAGAGAAGTGGGAACGTGTCAAAATATGTTCGCATTGCGCCAAAAGGTACCCAGCATTTTTTATTATTTGTTTCGAAAACTGCATGTTACGTTGCAGTAATTGCATCTAATAACTTTCTAAATTTTTTTTACAGATCCATCCAAACTTCCGTGTCCCCCTATCAAACCCATATGCTTGAAAGCTGTGGAAGTTCCTGAAAAAATAGCCCCACCTCAGCCAGTTGTACAACAAATCACTGAACTGCCAACAATAGAAACGAAATTTCCTGCGAGAATAAAACAACCGATTGAAATAATATCAAAACTGTCGACTTCTGAGGCATCAGCTTCCATCCACCCCATTCCCAAGAAGCCTCCGAGTAAAAAAGCTATGTCCGAACCTATGGAAACGGCCAGAATTTCGGATATGACGGATATACTGACCTGCGAGCCTGTGACACTTTACGGAAACGAGAACAGCGCTGGACTGACATTGGAAACCGTGAACATGCCGCTAATAAACCTCGACGAGTCGATCAATTTCGGGCGCACTGGACTTTCTCCGTTCCTGAAATTCAACACGATTAATCCTGATGAAAATAATATTCCCGCGGTCGACACTGAGCAAGTAGAGAGCAAAACCGCTGTCGATACTACAACTGAGACTGCAAACGCGCAGACGAGCGCTGGAACGAAACTCAAGGATGATATTTTCACGAAGCGAACACCGAAATCCATCATGAAAAGTAGGACGAAGAATCACCGATTTAGCTCGTCGACGCCACGGAGGCGCAGCAATCACGTGCGCGCTTTGGATTTCAATACCCCTCTGAAGATGTCGAGTTCCGGAAAAATAATGCCGGGCAGCGAAGGCGGGAAACTCCGGAATCGTATGTGCCGAGCGTCGCTTTTCAAGTCGCCGCCATTTTCTGGGAACGGGAGCTTCTCGTCGCCAAAGCTCAAGAAAGCAGTGAAGGTTTGCCAGCCGTGCAGAGTGCCCATCGCCACGAGAAGCCCGGCGCCAAAGCTTATCGGAGGCTGGGACAATTACACCGGCGTCGGTGCAATTTTAGGATCGATGTCGTCGCGGTCAAGCTCCAGCACTTCGCCGTCGCCTTCCAAAATGGAAGTGCCAAAGAATCCAAGCAGAAAGAAAAGTTGGGATGCCGATCTGCGCGAGAGTCTGGTCATGAACGAGAAGAAGCAGTTGGTAATCTACCAGCTTAAAACCAATCAAACTGAACTGATAAAGGAGCACAACAACCCGGAAAAGTCGATTACAAGTCATCAAGGAGAAAAGAATAAGCAGCAGATCGAGAAATTGATGCCAGTGAAAAGTAGTCAAGATGGAAATGCAAAGCTGAAGCTGGTAAAAAGCGAAGAAATTGAGGATAAAAAAGAGCCCGTGAAAAGTTCGCAAAAGGATGAGAAAAAAGAGCAGAAGGAGAAGCTGCAAAACACAGATGTTGCCGAGAAAGTAGCGACTCGAGCAAAGGATCCTGAGGCTGAAAAGAAGAACGTTTCTGCAAAGTCCAGCGCGACGAACGTTCCCTTGAAGAGCTCGGATTCGAAACCCGTGGAAAAGAAGCCAGTAAAAAAGTACGCCAAGCTGAAGACGATATCGAGTAACGTGACGAAAATTCAGACGGAGAGCGTCGAAGATGCCACGCTGACACGGGCAATGGAGTCGGTAAAAGCTTCGCTGGAGGTCACGCAGTATAATTTTCCACTGCCGAATATAATGAATTTAGAGACGCCGCAGAAGCTGGACAATCTGCCGGACATTCCGCCGACGCCACGTCTCGTCACCCCTGGGAGCAGTACGCTTTCGAACTTTTTAAAATTGTCCGATGATTCTTCAAAGGTGCAAAATTTCATTACGAGCACGCCTGGTTTACCACCACCGACGCCTTATATTAAACAAATCGGGGAAAATATTGGGGATGTTACAAGCAAAGGATATGAAAGTTCGTTGTATTATCTGGGACAGTCGATATCCGTTGAAGAGTTGAAATTTGACGGTGCCTTGCAGAAAAATGTCGAAGTAAGCCTTATTTTAATCTTATTCATTCTTTGGACTTGAGGGACGAAGTAGTACTTTGTTGTTGAAATGAACGTGAATTTTTAAAGAATTTGTTTGATTGCAGAGCACGGTTCCCACGGAGATAACGCAGTTCGAAGTAATAAAGGAAAACCTGCCAATGGAGGAAGCTGCAAAGGAACTGAAAATTTCGGTCACCCCTAAAGAGTCGGAGAGTCATCGCTCGATCACCAGTACACCATTGATCAGCGCAGGGACTGTACCTGTAAGCGAGTGCACCTTGAGTTCCAACGAAAATATGTCGGACAGCAGCAGCGAGTCGTCCGACAACGATTCTTCTTCGTCCTCGAATTCGTCCTCGAATTCGTCCTCGTCGTCTTGCTCTACCTGTACCAACGAATCAGATTCTCCTATGAAATCTCTTCATTCAACAGCGAAAAAGAAGAAAACTCGCAAGTCGCACAAAGATGAATCACGCCAGAACGATTCGTCGCGTCTGAGCATACGAGAATCCGTACAAGACGAAACATTGGGACATTCGAAAGCAGAGAAAATGGAAGCGGATAATGACGTTGAAAGCGAAGCTTCCCCACTGAAAGTTTTTGCTTTGGATAAACCGATGGAGGTGGAAGAAGCGGCCATTAATGTAAATTTTTTCATAACCTTTTTCTTCCAAAAATTAATGATTGACCATTTTTATTAAACGATATTTTTTCAGGAAACTCCAGCAAAAGATGAAGCTGTTTTAGCCGAGGCAAATATTTCCGAGACGCCAAGCAGTTCGAAAGCCGGGGTTGACACTTCAACAAATTTGTCTTCGAAAATTTCCGAGATTATAAATACAGGGAACATTAATTCCAGCGTCTCTACGAGCGAAGACGCTATGCATAAATTGAAGATCGTTAGCGTGAAAAACGTTTGTCTTCCCGTGGATCCAGTTCTGGTACCAAGCATTTCGGCGATGAATTGGCATTTGTCTATGGACGCTCAACTGGAGGAAACGAGAAAACGAGTGAAAAATAAACTGCAGCGAATCCCGCCAACGCCGTTGGTTAAGGGTTCGCGAAAGAAATCGCTAAATTCGAAGAATCCAAAACCTTCAGTTGATTCTTCAAATATTGGGAACCGTATCGAGATTCTGGAAAATTGTAAAAATGACTTGGCCGAAAGTGTCGAAGAGAAAAAGAAGATTCCTGAAAAAGTCGATCACAACTTTGCGAAGCCAATATCCAAGGACGATTCCAACGTCGTGAAAAAGCCGGAGAATATTGAGAAGACGAAAATAAGTGAAGTTACTGTCGAAGAGAAAAAGAGCGATGACATCCCGAAAAAAGGCAATAACAAAGCGGACAAGCCAAAGCGAGGGAAGAAGAAAGTTTTAGAAAGCAGTACTGCGGTTGAGAAAGACGGTGCTAAGGAAATGTCGAAAGTAGAACTTGACAACGAGAATCTGACGGACAATGAGAAGGGGCCTACTCCCAGTGGAAGCAGGAAAAAGTTACACGAAGTATCCGAGGATCCGAAAGCTGCGATGAAGCTCAAAATCGAGCAGATCAAGCGAGACCTTTTCAGCGACGAGGAAAGTTCCGACAAGATGACGACGCGTTCCAAGTCGCGGCAAATCTTAGATGCGCAGAAAGTAAGATATATTTTTTTGATACACTCGAATTGTTTCTAAACCTTGTTTTTATTGTTACAGGATGTCGCCTCGAGTTCACCAGGAGTGGAAAAACAAGACACGGTAAAAGAAACGCCGCAACGAGATGCACCGACTGCAGAACTTCCGGGCGTGTTGGAGTGTTTGCAACTCGTGCCAGCGAATAAGAGTGATCTGTCGCAGACGGGCTTGTGCGACGATTACGTGGAAATCAAGCCCAACCACGCCATGTTCAAATTCACCTACGATGAAGAAAACCAAGTGAGGAGGAGATACAAAAAGTTCACCAGCTCGGATCTTCAGATGGAAGCGATGATGATGGACGAGAATGAAGAGGTGCAAACTCGCTTATACACCGCTACCGACTACGAGGAAATTTTTAACTGTAACCCGGTGAAAAAAAAGAAAACGGTGCAACGGAAGGAGCCTTTAAAAATTATAAAACAGGTGCGCAAGAGGGCCCCGAAACTGGCTAATAGTGAGCTAGTTTTCAAAGACGAGCCGCTGAAACCGTTAGCTACTTCATCCCCCAGTTTCAAGAATATGTTATCCTCGACATTTCAACCTGAAGCCGGAACAGCAAATGAAAATGTGATGCTCGATTTGACCATCAAGAAAAAAAGCGAGGACAGTAGTTCGAGTAAATGCATTTTTATATTTTAGCGATTTCATTTTCGAATGTTTGGGTAGTGCAAGTTTTAAATGTTTTTTTTATTGCAGAAAAGACTGTAGGGAAACGTAACAAAAAGGTGTCTGCAAAGGAAGACGAACCTGTAAGTTGAATGATCTGTTTATTTGATATTGCTGAAGATTTTGTTAAAAATAATGTGTGGAATTGTTTTAGATGAGCAGTGACAATGGTGGGGATTTGCAGCAAAAGGAAGCCTTGCAAAAAGTTGATGTGGAACATTTTCTGGCCGATATTTATGGATCTGCTGAATCTGCCACGTGATCATTCATTTTTCTTTAAAAATAGCGACTAAGATGTTTCATCTTTATTCATCTTGATTAGTGTTATTCATTTCAGCACGGTGCATATATTTATGAAATGTTTTAACATTAGACTATATTTAAGTTTTCTCACAATTTTTTTTCTAATTAAGTTTCCCACAATTTGTCATTCGTTTCGTTCATAATATTGAAAACAAAGCGCAGTGAGCAGTGCATGTTTTTTTTTTTTCAATGTAAATTGAACGTTTGAAGTAAGTCTTCGTGTACATAGTTGTAAAAATAGATGTTACAACTCGTTTTATCATTAATACTTGAGGCATTGATTGCGTTAAATATTGCCTAATTTTGTTAGATTATTTTTTTAATTATGTCTATAGTCTCTTTTTTATAAAAAAGAATTTATATTTTCTGAAAGAAAATGGGCTATCGAAAGAAAATGGGCAATAATGCTGTTTGTAGAAAAATACGAATTAAAATGAAGCAATAATTTTGAAAACTAATTGAGATATTTTTATTACTGGACTAAACTATTTTCCTTTTCTGTGCTCTAGTCTTGGACGTCCTTTTTTGGCTGCTGGTTTGTCCTTTCCTTTACTCAATAAAGGATGCGTTTCTAAAATAACATAATAAAAGAGGACTAGTTAACATTGTTAAACAAGTTTTGCTTGATTAGTAAATTGCAAGTAACATGTTTTTACCATCAATAGGCGCGCCTTGCAAATGAATATCGTGTGAGCGATGTTTCTTCAGCGGCGGTTCATGTTGCGTGACCTGATTGTCCTCAGTATCTTCGACTTCCGGAGAAATCGGCAAGAATTGCAGAGAACCAATGTCTTCCGTTTCCTCGTCCGAACTGCAAAACGCCGCGACCCTGTCGATGGCTGCAACGTCCACTTCTATTTCCTCGTCTTGCGCCTCTTCCCCTTGAACTACCGACTTATCCTCGTCGCTCAAATCGAACTCGCTCTCTCTTTCTTCGTACTCCACGTTTTCGTCTAATTCTTTGAAATCGGGAGCAAAGGCGGACCAGTTTTCTACTTGATTTTGCGCCCAAATGGAAACTACTCCAGAGGATATTGAAGCGATGATGGGTCGCACTGGATGCCACTAAACAGAAATAATAATAGTAAAAATTCCATTTCAAGCACAGAAAATGTCAAATTTTCAATTTACCACAACGTCGAGCAGCAATTCCCCTTTCGTCCCATGCAATATTTTGACCAAATTGCCGATACTCTTTTCCCAAATGTACAGAGCGTGTTGCCTGGCAGAACCCGCGCAAACGTACTCTCCATCTCCAGAGAAGCAGCACTTCTTCCACATGGTTTTGTTCACCAAATCTTGCAGCTTTTGCATCGGTTCCGGTTCTCCATCCTTCCCGCAGGCCAAAACTTCCGTGCTGTCGTAAACCCGGATCACCCTGTCGGAAGTATTGACAAGGAAGCACGAACCGCGACGCGCGAATTCAATGCTCTTCACGGCGGTGTTACTGGCAGTTCCTTGAGATATTTTGTACGAGGCTTTAAGGCTCAACGAATCCGCATCCAAGACCAAAATCCTTCCCCTGGCGTTTCCGGTGTAAACGTAGTGTCCTCTCCTGTCGAACGATGCGACGATGTTTAAATCGCTCTGTAAATATTGCCCAACATTCGCGTCAATTCGTACATGTAATTCAGAGGTTCTGGCATGACGAACATACATCTTCATCCAGCGGAATCACTCTGTGCGATCCCTCGATGTCTACCATCACAGCCGCATGTCTCATCGGACAGACCAAGAATTTGTTGAGATTCCTTGGGTGGAATTGCACCTTTAAAATCGGCGATGGAAACCTGTACTTTTGATCGCATTCTCCTGACAGCACATCCCAGATGCAAACATTGTTGTCCGTCGAGGCACTGAGCAGCTTGTGACCGTTTCTGGACCAGCTAAAAAAATTGTACAGTTTATTATTTAGTCCAGGGATCAATTTTGTACTTAAATGGAGGAAACTTTTGTTTTTGTTTTTGGATACCTCAAAGAACACACAGGATGTACATGAGCACTGATAATCTTGGCAATGCCCCTTGTCAGGAAATCCCAGATGACGATTCTGCCATCGTTGCAACCAACTGCCAACAAGGTTCCTCGTTTATTGAAAGTGCAGGTAACGGCGAGAGATATGCAATCCAAAGTGCCGTCAAATTCCTGTGGAAAATGTCAAGGTGGAAATTTCGTTTTCGAGCCAAATTAATTGTTAAGAATTTCGGGAAAAACTTACTTCGGGGTAGTTTTGGCCGAAAGATTCTGGAAAAATGGTGAATTTGACATTTAGTAAAAAGTATTTCGTTGGCTTATGTGTGGTACTGCTCACCCAATAATTCCAAATTCATCCTTGGGTAGATTAAATTGTATGATTAAATGTAAGTAAAGAAAATCACCGAAAAAATGTAAATAAATAAAAGCTTCGCCGTGTTTGATGATGCGCACCGCGACTCGCGACTCTCGGAATAATTTCTAGGCACCACGTGCGCATGCGCGCGACGACTCGAAGTGAAAACAATACATAACCTAAAAACACACGATTTCTCTCTTATTACGAACAGTGTTTTTGTGAAATCTTGTACAGTTTTGAGGAAATATAAATGATTTCATAAAAATTCGCAAAAATGGCTTTGTGTATTCGTAAGTACTTCCACACATTAATCGTTTTTGCTTCATTTCAAATTGTAACCATTCACTTTGCAATTGCACTTTTTCGAGAACAATTGTTTTATTATTATAAAGTATGTAAGTATCGCAATTTAATACGCTGAAAAAAAAAATGCATTGTAACAAATATTTTCGAAGCTCATTGAAATTAGCGAAAGTGGATTCATAATTAATTCTGCAAACATTTTCAGAGTCGGCTTTGAGAAGAGCACTAGTACGAGGATTAAGGGAATTTAGTACAGCAACAGAAACTGCTCCAATTCAAGAAGAGAAGTTCCTGATTTGTCGCACGCTGGAAAATGATCCCTCGAAACACACGTCCGCTCATTTGTCCAGATTTTATACAATTCCTCCGGAGGATCACTCGGTACTTTTCTCACAGCCAGCTTTGTCGTCCGAATGGAAAAAACAGATAAAAACCTTCGCAGAGATGAGCATCATGGTACGGGAACCTGCCGTTGAAATAATCTCGTGCCTCCAGCAAACTGACTATAAAAAACCAGCGAACAAATACGTCATATGTATCCTTTTGTCGAGTATCAATTTTCGATGTTCCTTTAAAGTTATAGAAAAACCTTAGCAATCGTGTAAACAGATGGCAAATATGGAGCTGGAAAAACATCTACGTTGATGCATTTGATACACTATGGTTACACAACAAACAAATTACTTGTCCACGTGCCATGGTGTAAGTTGAAAAATTAACCTGGCACCAATTATTTAAGAAGATATCAAAGTTCAACATTGGTAACTTTTTCAGGTCTAAATTGGTATCGCTCTCCGAAAGAAGTCGCAAATTCCACGACCAAGGAAGGGTTCCTGAACTTGCCTATCGATGCTTCGAGTTGGCTTTTTCACTTCAAGCAACAGAACACCAAAAAACTAACGGATGTAAATGCAAATTATTTCCCCGTGAAATGAATTTTTATGAAACGAAATTTTTATAACCTTGGAAATAATTGCAGTTGAAACTAACGAAATCTTACGAGTGGAGTCAGAGGGAAAGTACCCCAGAAGGTGCTCCATTCCTGGAACTCGTTGATCTTGGAATAAATCGCATACGATACGCAAGCGATATTATCGTGGCGCTGATGGAAGAGATAAAAGCAGCGAGCACCGCAGGTTTTTGCAACACTTTGGTTATAATCGATGGATTCAACAGTTTCTTGGTCGATTGTACGAACATTAAAAACGACTTGAAGCAGCTTGTCCCGGCGAGCAAAATAACATTGACCGAGGCGTTCATGAACATAACGAAATACGATTGGTGCAACGGAGCCATCGTTTTGTCCGTTGACGAAAGATCTAGTAGAGTAATAATGGAAATACATTTGTTTTCAATATTTTCGCTTCACCCGTAATAATTTACTTTCAACCGATTTTTAGTACATGAGGGAATCGCATCTACCGCGATATTTGCTTGGAAAAGAAGGCTTCGAACATCTCGATCCATTCGTTCCCATCGGCGTGGAAAATTACAACAACGATGAATTCGAGATGCTCATAGAATACTACAAAAACCGAAAATGGATTAGGACCATCAGCGATGAGAGCATGAAAGAATTGCAATTGATTAGTAACTCAAATCCTGGTTCTCTCATGGAATACTGTAAAGCTCTTTGAATGCAGAAAATTTAGATTTAGTTTATTTGTATGTTGCATCATTTGTTAAAATTAAATCGCGGAGGATGAATAATGAAAAGACAAGTGGTGCTTTATCATTTATTGAATAATATATTTTGTGCCTGGGGTACATTTGCAACTAGCCCACCCTGTTTGATAATACTAGACATAAGGAATATTTGTATCGATGTAATCATGCATCGTAGTATACTTTATTATCAGTGTAACATAGATATCTCGTCATGCTTTCTAGTAATGACTTGTAATTTTACTGGCGCACTGGCTGAAGCACATCCAGAGCTTTGCTGATGTCTCCACTTTTGGAAATCAGCAGTTGGGTGAGCCAACCTCCGTCGTTGGAGAAGCCCATTTCCATCATGGCGTGCACCGCGCGGTGAATCTTTGGGTCCGGGTGATAAAGCGGTTCCACCTCAGGTTTTTGCGGCAGCGGAGGATACAACGGTTTCTCAGTTTCTTTCGGCGCCGAAGGTTTCTGCACAAATAAATAATGATCACGCAATTGCTCACTACACAGAAATGCATTTTAAATTCTTACGTTATCAGCTTCTGGTTTGGACAGCGAAGAATTCGGGCTCTCGGATACATTCAGCAAAGTCCATCCTTCGATTTCTGCATTTGAACGGTTTGGCAAGGTCTTGTCGAGCTTGTACGACAAGGTCGAGAAGTAATCATCGCAATCTCTCTCCATTTTATTGGGAACTTTGCTTTGAGTCATGTCAAGTGGTTTGGCAATATTCTCGGTGCTTCCAGCGGAAGATTTTCGGCTCCCATTAACGCTGTTGCCAGTCGATTCTGCTGTTCCCGTGCCGACGTTTTCTGAGGTTTTCGGAGCTTCGGGAGCAGGGTTCGGGCTGTTTTCTTTTGTCGGGGACTGAGAACCATGTTTCGGTGATTCAAGGTGAATCGTCGTACCTTCAGGCTGCAAATTTATGGAAACGTCGACGCCGAGCGGATCCAAAAACTGCAGGCTGTTGTCAAGTAGATTCTGCATCTTGTAGATGACGTTATCGCACAAGGGGCTCTGTCTCAGATCGTTCAGCACCGAGGTCGGGCTTTTCGCAGCCTTCGGTTCTTCTTTAGCAGCTTCAGCGGTTTCCGGAACATCGTCCTTCGCAGGCTCTGTTGGAATGTTAGCCCAGTCTGTCAAGATCTGCACCAAGTTCTCGACCCAGGAAGACTGTTCTTCGTCCCTGCATGAAGAGCGGGGATTTTTCTCTTCTTCCTGAGATTTCGCTGCCTTTTTGGCATGGCGCATGAAACGCCTCGAGAAACGAGGCATGCAACGGCGATTCCAAATGACCGGCGTAGCTGTACGGATCATATAGTGCTCCGGGTGGCAGCCCTTCGCTTCGCATGCGCTACATAAGTCGTAGTCGGGACAAACCAAGCATTTGTAGCGGAATCCATGGACCGTCTTCTCGCAAGCGTCGCAGACGATTCTGGGGTGTACGATGTCGTAAAGTTTGGAGGTGCCGGCTTCTGCTTTTGGCTGTGTCCCCGAATGTTTGGTATTTTTGATGATAACGTACATGATTTGCGCTTTCATAACTTCTTGCAGGAATATATTGAGTTCCTCATCGCTGGAGATAGTGATCATATCGCTGTCATTGTCTGAAAGGAAAACAGTTTTCGTTTAAAAATGATTGCGTTGTATGATGAAAGAATTCGAGTATTTTCGTTCGCGATTTTGTTTCCTTATCTAAAGTGTCAGTTCAGAAAACGCAATGCTAATTCTAGTTTTTCCTTTGCTGCGTACATTTAAATAAGTAAAAAAGTACGACGAGATTGCTTTTTCCGTTCAGCACTCTGAACTTTGAACGGTACGAACGAAAAAATTGCAAGAATTACGACTCGCATAACATTGCGTAAAAATGGTAAATAAGGGTCATTCACCTTTCCATTTAATGGAGAACGACTGGTCCGTCAGCATGGGAAAAAATTTCGTCAAATCGTCGCGCAATTTACTGAACGTGGTGAAATTGCAATACAATCTGCGCGTTTCGATCTTGATCAAACGCTCGGAATCGTCGTCGCTTTCTCGCATCAAGTGCACCTTGAAATTACTCATTGTCGCGGAATGATTTCTCACTGTTCAATTGGAATACGGGTTATCGCGACGAAATGGAATCCCGATCAAACACGATCGAATATCTGCGTTCTGAGGTGAAATACAAGCTTATATGCTTTTACTTTCCTCTTATTATGGTGACGTCAGATAGCTGTCACTGTGGTTCCACCACGCAAAAACAAAACATCCATTGCGTCTGCGCAGTATCGACTGTGCAGGACGAGTTTATTGACAATTTTTACGTTTATTGGAGGAAAAATGCAGTACATTCTTCTGGAAAGTACTTAAGATTTTCTGTTGAAGGCCTGTGGTCGTGAAATAGCATATTTTGTGAAGAATCATGGCTTGAAGATTTGATTTTTTTAAATAATGGTAAAGTCCCGCCAATCGCCATTTTTGAATGAGATGCGATTCGACTGCGATGTCACGTGACTTTTTTAAATGACTCATGTGATGTAACGATTTAGCAATGAATCATCAGGTACCGATGTAAGAAACGAAACGAACATCGAAGTACATTCGAGAAAGTTCCTGAATTAATAATTTCGAACGTTGTTTTACTTAATTAGTAACAATTTTATTGGAATAATGACTTTTACAGAAATCAAATTTCAATGTTTCGAAGTTTCAATTTTAATGGAATAAAAACTATCGATTTTAATGTTCAAATTCTGCGTAACTACGTAAAAGGATTCGAAAACGAAACATTTAACCGCTTCCAAAATATTCGGCATTTAATTTTCTTGATAAAATAATAAATATCGTGCGCTATTACGTCATGTATGGCAAATTATGACTCCTATTACAGCTAGCGTCAAAACGGTATAACTTTCTAGAAATGTCTCGAAAATGCATGCGCTTCTGCTGACTCATGAGGCTCATGAGTGTTGAATAAACGACTGTTTGTACGAGCAATAACGACACCTAGTACTCACGATGGAACCAAAGATAATTATATTGCTGAAGCAGCCTTGTATTTCGAAAACATAAACTTAATTAATAGACATGATAATCGATCGTAGAAAATGGAACGGTATTCTATATGTGTCAATTACTCAGCCATACAATGATTAATAAATTACATTTTGTTGAAATAAAATTGTGATTGAATCTCGTTCTAAATTTACCAAATTTCGTTATCGATCGATCGGTGAATGACTGATTCATGATATCAATGACGCTGCAAATGCTACATTTTGCGTCACATTCACAGACGTTATTTCTCGATCTTGGCTCCTTGCATCGATTCCAAAATGATGAATAAAGTCAGTTTTCGTCTACGAATAAACAAATTCGCATCGCAATTCTATGGGAGAAATGCAGTTCTTGATAAAGAAATCGCTATCGAGGCTCGTTCAGGCGAGAAAGCAAAGACTTTCTTGGCGCGTTCACTTTTTTAAGGAACCGCTCGTGATACACATGACACTTTCGATGTGACGTTTCGCACAGTGCTAGAATACGAAACACGTTAAACTGGAAACTGAATCTCTCCATAAACGGGGTCAGCGACGCCGCAGTTGTTCGCCGATCATTCAGTTTCCGATCGTCTTTCAAAGAGCATTATCTCAGGATGAGATAAAGCAGTTTTCGAAGATTCGCTATGAGATCGGTCCTTGTGTTTTTTGTCTTTATTGGGTTCGGTTTGAAGGTGGATTGCGTTATTCGAACGAATAATTGGAAATCGCATTCTGTAGCGGGAGTCGCGAATTCGAACTTCGCGGTGGAAGTGAGACAAAGTAGTACCGGAAATGGGACCATATCCGCTTCGAAACAGGGACCTTGTCATTGCGGGAACGGTCTCTGCGGATGCTGCTCGAGGATACTTTTGGACACTTGGAAACAAAAGGCTTGCGTTAATATCACGTATGATCCGGATGAATTTAGCTTCACGGCGAAAGTGCTCATGAATAATAGAATTCTGTACACCAGAACTGTTTCCGGTAAAGCAATTTTGCACTCTTCATTGAGATTTGATTTTTGGGCAATTTTAAACTTGAACAATTCGGAATTTCTTCACAAACTATTTGAGATTTCTTTTTTTTTCTATATCAATGCTAGATTCTTCTGTGCGATGTAGAAATTGCACATTAACACACTGATAAAAAAATGGAGCATCTAACGTACTCGACTGATAAATCACTGATAAATTCAATTTCGAAGTTTAAAATACATGACATATTTAGGTCTTAACACAATGACTGAATTATTGCCGAATAATCTTTTGATTATTATTGTGCGATTGATTGAATAATAAAGTATTCGTGGAACCATCGATTACTGATTACTCGTAACTGTAATTAAATAATCATGATTGGTTACATGAGAATATGTAGGATGCGATAATAATTCTCACCGGAACAATTATACATTTTGTTTTCTCCGTGCAATTATGCAAAATTATCAAGTGCATTTTGATAACGAATTGCGTGGTTGCCTAATACATACAAATTAATATAAAATGAAAAATCACGAAAAAATGAATTGTATGAAATTTGTATTTCATTTCAATTACAATTTTATCCAAAACTTCTACCGGTTTACCCTTCATTCATTTGCATTATCTCGTACTATTTACATATGTTTTTACTGATTTTCAACCATAATTCATTATCAAAATAAATATGGATAAAAAGAATGCGGGAAACGTCTTTTTTTCCGTGCGTCATCCACATCTGAAATTTCGAACGATTTGCAGGAAAAAATCCCAGACCAGTCTGTGTTCCAGTGCCTCGAATTCCTGCCATTAGGGCTTGCATCCGATTTTATAACATTTATTTCCAAGGGAGAAACGTGCATGCTTGCGTCAGCATGGAAGGCAAATTTCGAGATACCACGTTGTTCAAGGTACGTAAATAATACCATGAAAAAATTGTCTAAATTTACATTGTTTTACAATTATCACAGGTTGGTTTAGACTGCGTTAGATTCGGTTCAAATGGCTTAGCTCTAGTACAACCCGAAGATGGAGGTGGTTTGGGTCAAGTTGAATTATTACCCGGGGACGCGGATGACGCGGGTGACGACGATGACGACGATTACGATGACGAAGACGACGACGACTACGACGACGGCGACGATGATTTACTTGATTATTAATATTTTCGTTAGATCAATACATTTAGACTCGAAGTATTTATATATTATGTATTTATGCTATTTATTAATAATTTATGTACTGTTTTATTGATTAATTGATATGCTATTTATTTATTTATGATATTTATATATTTATTCATTCAAAATTATCGATGTAAAGTTTTTTGAGCTTTTATAAATTATTATTTATAAATTATTAACGAAGAAACCTATGCTTGGTTAATCTCCTGTAAATCATCCCCCTAGAAATATCTGTTTTTATCAGAGTTTGATAAGTCTTTAAATTTTTAAAAGAAACGAGCGGATACGATCTGTAAATAGGTACCGTAATTTCGTCATGTCAGTTTTCATTTCGGTTGTACGATTGTTCATAATTGTAATGTTTTACAACGAGTTTTGAAACGGTGCATTATTTATTACTCAAATTCTTTGAGTTCATCAGCAAATTAAAAAGCTTACTTGCTCGATATCCATATGTAAAACAATGTTCCTTCAATAGCAAATCACTCGAATTTTTTCCGCGCGTAAATATGTATGAGGTATTAGAATTACCGCTCGCGGCAAAATCGCGTTAAATCAGTTTAATAAAAATCACGTCGCAGATGCAAAATGTCAAAACTTGCGCTTGCAGTACTTATTTCGGTGCAATTTGACATATGCGATTTTTGCACGTGTCGGCACAATGCACGCTTTTGAGAAGTCTTATTACTGTAAGTATACAAATGTCGAGAAACGCATTCCGAGTCTCCTTTAGCTCCATATTTCATTCACGAACAAATGTATTCCGAGCTAAAAGACCGAAATTTGATGTAAACGATAATTCGACATTGATAATTCGTTCTGGGGAGTTGTAATTTCATTTTCAAGAATTTTTTATTTGCAAATCATCGCTTGTTTTTTGTCGATGTTGATGTTCGTATTATCAACTGTGAATTACAGTTTTCTAAAGTTTTATTAATCCTATTAGTTTTTCATTTCAGAGAGTTGCTTTTACAATTGAACCGATGCATGTATTGCTGATTTAATTTATGTCTGAAGGGATTTTTCATATTTTATAAGCACCCTGAAATTCGGTAATGAATTAAAAATATTTATCATTTACTCCTTGGGTATACATTCTTTCATACCAGAGCTGTTTCAATCTGTCGGTAACTCTCTTTCATTTCACGTATATCACGAATCGCCAGTCGATACGTAACAATTGAATTATACATTGCTTTACTTTGAAAAATTAATAAATGCAAATAATTTGTGTGCAGTAAGGCCAACTTTGCTCAAATCTTGTCTTTCCGACAAGATTTTTCTTCTACGTAAGTAATAATTTCTGTTTTTGCAAACTAGAAATTGTTTGTCATTTATTAAAAATGACAATTAGCACTTCTAATAGTACACCAATAGAATATAATTATTCTTAGTTTTGTTGTAAAAAGATAGAAATTCTATTCGAACACAATTAAAGGAAAAAAGGGGAACTTACTACTCAAATTATTTTATTCGTTGTATCATTTTTGGATACGCTTTTTTATAGTTCTTTTGAGTGTGGTAGTGCTTATAAATTATATAAAGTTCACGTTTGGATGACGCGTTGATTGGCCGATTCGAATATTGACTTTTTTTTCGCGTGAATTTATAGTAATTTGGACAATTCATGACACTTCAGACAAATTATTTTCATTTTTCGGAAATTATTCAACAATTGAGAAAACTGTATGAGAATTTTGAAACTGTTATTTTGATTGAAAGTCTTGACGATTATTTTAATGATGTTTCATTGAAATATCATGAACTAAGCACTTTCTAATTTCGTGAACTTTTATTCGTATAATTACTTTTTGTTTTTTATTTACGTATTGTTATAATTAATGAAAGGAGTAATAACCAAACCTGTTTTCTTCATTTCCCATTTTTAATTAACGATTTGAAGATTTCTTGATACCCCAGTTTCGAAACTATTAAAATTGATGATTCGACAGCTGTTACACCAAGACAATACAAAAATATAATTTTCAAAATTCAAATTAAAGTAATTTTTTGTCCAGTAACCCAGTAAATAGCCTTGAAGGATTTTCGATATCCCAGTTTGGAAACTTTCTTAATTAAAGTCGTTGTTTCTTCAAGGCCAATTTCGCTTACCCTACAGAAAAAAAGGAACTTTGTATAATGTAAATTGCAAAATGTAATTTGCAGTATTGCCTCGATAAAAATGGCGCAACAGCCGCTGAAACGTCGACTTTAATAAACAAAGTTCTTAAACTGGGATGTCGACAATATTCTCCAAAACTGTTTAATAATTTCGCTCAGGGAAAATTAAAAACTATCGGAATGATTTTAAACGTTCACAATAAAATCTGGATCCCTAATAAAAAGTGCACTATTTTTTATCAATAAGACTTATGAATAAAACACGACAGAAATTCGACAGGTACACGAACGATTTCTATACTGCGGGTGGTTTCTGAAAAATTAATAAAAAGTTTAAGTTATTAAAAATATTCCTGTTACTATTTTCACATTTTCAAACTCTTTTCAATTGTGTTAAAGTTCGGTGCCAGGTCACGTTTTAGCATAATGAACACAATTTATACCACACATTTTACTTCCGAAAAAAACATTCAAGTGTTTTTTCCTAATTACAAAAAATTTCAAGAGTCTTAAAACGTTCTGCATTTTCTCTAAGTTGTTAGTTCACTTCAAAGTCTGGCAAATTTCGAAAATCTTGTAAGGGTTAGCAACTCCATTAATTAAATTGCTCTAATTTTTGTAAAACATTTTCAGTTGAATGATTCTACAAACGTATCAATCTCGATTTTCGTAGTCTCATAAAACATTACATTTAGACATTTTTATCACGTTTCACATAGCTAATAAATCATAAACAAAATTATGAACTCGAACCCTTTTTTTCGTCAGAAAGAATGCCTATTTCGGTAGACTTTTAGGGCGATTCGGCGTACCCTTTACATTGCCAGTGTTTTTTGTTGGTTTTATAATTGGCCTTAAATCCCAACCCCATTACAAGATTTGTTTCTCACTACGTTGTACGCAGCTCGATGCAGTTTGTAACTCGTGTGTGCTTGGCGAATATATCGATGTGGTCATGAACCCTCCAGTATTTTTTCCATGGCCGCTGTAATTATTATTGCTATTAGTACCGCACTGGCTGTAAAAGCACGAGCGTAAACGTAATGTTTCGAATTAAGTCCTATATAAATAGCGCCCTTATATCTAATTGCTTTATATATTTTTTGTTCGCTAGAACTCATGTTTCGAGTTGTTCGCGTGCTACGAAGAACAAATATGAAGACTCCCCGATGCGGCAGTAAATAGATATGTGTGTATATGACCATCGCAGCTGTGTTTTAAATGGTAGCTGATTCACCTCGAATACACACCATGTCATTTTTAAGATGAATCGTACATTCTTTATGGTGTCACGCGATTCGTACCACGTTTTCGTTGTGCGCGTCTCTCCATGAATCTGAATGCGT
>JABFQM010000636.1:0-31515 GCA_022816865.1 Zelostemma sp. ZL-2020 | reverse complement strand
GCATTCGTTACAAAAAGTACGGTGTGTGGTATGTGCGAGACCGATTTTTTGACTCTGTGATTGCCGCACTCGCTGCGCTCGTGCGGCAAACTTCACATTCGTCAAAAAAATTCGGTTTCTCGCACTTACCACACAATATACTATTTTTTCAGGCAAAAAAAAAGTTCAATGTAATGGAATCTTTTTCTTCACAATCAAAACTTTAAGCACAACTTACTTTTATTTTTATTTTCACATTTTTCTTTCATTAATTCAGTTTTTTTTAACAAAAACACGTCAACCTGCCAACGACTGGGACACTGATAACGACTGGGACATTTACCTTATTTAAAAATGAAGTAGATATTGAAAAAACTCGATACTTGCCACTTTCGTCTTCGTGGAAGCTCTTCTAGACAATTACCCTATAAATGTCTTCTGTGATCTAAAAATATAGATATTGTAGAAAGTGTTTGCTGATAAAGTTCAAATTTTCCGATTTCTACATAATCAAAAATTTTCAACACAACCCCGATAGTAGGGTAATGGTATAAAGGTTAGGACGGGTTTTTTGTTTTCGTCATCAAATGTGAGCCAATTGAGATATCGAGAAGAAATTTATATTAAAAGAAAGGTATTGACGAGCACTACAAATTGTTATCAGGTTATTTTTCGATTAGAGCCAGAGAAGAAAAATTATGGCAATTTCACTGAGGGTGTGATTTTTTTGCAAAAAAAAAAAAGTCATAAAAGTTAGGACACCTCACAAAATCGCTAAAAAGGTCACAAAATGAATGCAATCACATGCGAATTCCCATATTTATTGAATCTATATTATTCCTGTTAACTTTCGCTATAAAAATTAATAAAAATGAATGGCATATGACAACTAATCTTCAGAAACAGCATCAGATAAAGATGGAGATGATAAACGTTTTGCCCGTTTTGATAGTGCTTCTGCTTTTATACTTGCTGCTCGTTTCGGTGCTGTTCTTTTCTCTGGTAATTTCTTCGGTGTAGCTTTTTTCGGTGTTGCTTTTTTTGGTGTTGCTTTCTTCGGGGTCGTTGATTCGTCGCGTTTTTTGCGCTGTTCTTTCAGTAATGCGATGTTTTCCGGTGATGTTAATAACGTGGATTTCATCGGTTTTCTACCCCTGTTCGATGGTTTTTTCGGCGTTCCTTTCTGCAAAGGTCCAATGTCAGACAACACCGAATGTAAGCTGCTTACGCGAGAGATTGTTGATGTATCTTCGGATGTAGATACCGTTTCAGAAGCTGCCACATTTGCATCGGAACCGGTGCTCGGAATGATACGGCGTTGATCGTCTTCGTCCAACCTTCTTTCCATAGAAGCAGCAACCGCACACTCGTCACTCAATTCCACTTGCACGAAATCGCTGTCCATAAAAATATCCGGATTGAATGGGCATATTCCAGATGCAGCAAATCCAGCTTTAATGTTCTGTGGTAATAAGGCTAAATCCAAAGATTTGGCAACAAGTCCGACAACATGTCGAATTTCGATGGCTTTGCCGGCGTTATTTCGCTGCCACGCATTACATTGTGACTTGTAATAAGTCTTAACTGGCCCATACACAGACACATCAAGCGGCTGCATTCGATGGCTGCAATGAGGTGGGAAAGAAAGCAGCGTTACACCGTTTTCAGCGGCCAAGTCTAATGCCTCAATGGACAAATGTGATGAATGGTTGTCAAGAAGAAGCAAAACCGGCGAAGCATTTGACGATTTGGTGTTTTTAATGAAGTGAAGCATGAATCTGGTAAAATCCGTTTGCTGCATCCAGCCAGATCCATTTGCGAAACCGACGGTACCAGCAGAAGCATTATCAAGGAAAGATGCTTGCATGTTTTTCCTTGGAAAGAGGAAAAAAGGCGCCATCGAAATGCCAGCCGCATTAACCGATAGTGCCATTGTGACCATGGTGCCTCGTTCTGCAGATGCAATCTGTCCAACTCTTTTTGAGCCTTTCAAAGTTATCACTTTTCCGATTTTTGTTGGAACAGTGGAAAATCCAGTTTCATCCATGTTCCAAATAGATGTTGCGTCAAATGGCGTTTTTGCAAGCACTGCATCTAATTGGCTGAAAAACGCATCAACATTTGCCTTGCAAAAACTTTTTGCCGTATTTAAGCTAGTTTGCTCTGGTGTGCGTAAGGTCAATTGTTTGTGGCGTCACATGAAACCATAATACCAGGTTTTTCCGGCCTTTTCATCCACATCCCACGTCGCGGTGTATTTGGTTTTGATTTTTTTGGCGAACTGATACGCCAATTGTCGCAATTCGGCGATGCTCACACCATAATAATGTTTGGAACATTTGAGGATATATTCCACTAATGCTTTCTCCTGTTCAGCGTTGAAAACCTGAAATAGCATTGATATTAACCATTATAACATTCAAGTGAATTTAAACTCAAAACAATATGTTGAAATTTGAACATACTATTAATGGTGTTGCATTCGGAGCAATCCGTTTAACCACTTCCAATAAATGCTCATCATTATCGCCCGCTATGTCAGGCATTTCCTTATCCAACTTACTGACATATAGAGCCAAACTGCTTTTCGGAATGTTATACGCGACTGCGGTAGCCCTGATTGACTTCCTCTCGATTTTGATGTCTTTAATTGCCTTTAATAGTGCATCAAAATCAGTCACACCATGATCGGTTTTGCGCTTGTAAGTTGACATGATGACCTATTTTGGTGACACAAAAGATTAAAAAATCGGTGAATGTTTAGAATAAACAGTTTTGTCAAAAATCGCAACAAAAAAAAATTTTTGTTGTTGCTATTTTTTACAAAATTGCTTATTCTAGACATTTACCCAAAAATCGAATAAAAACGATGAAAAATAATTTATACGCGAGTTTACAACGATGACAATGTCAATAATGCATGTTTGTGGTGAAAAGTCATGTGTCCTAACCTTTATGCCTTCGATGTCCTAACCTTTATGAACATCACATATTTGAAATGTCACCACAAAATAAAATTGGCTTCACAATGCGGTCCAAATTTATATTTTCCGGAAAGTTTAGGTCACAAATAATCTGTAAAAATTTACTCACCTTGAAATTTAATCGATAACTGATGTTTTTAAACTTGGATTTATGATTTTAAATAACTTTTTCTGCCGATTTTAAGGCTAGTATGCTGCGCAGCTCAGACCAATGCGTGCATTCGCTTCACAATGTCATTAAAAACTAATTTGGGATGCCAAATTAATTTTACAGTACGTGAGATGCAGTTGCCAACGCTGCAACATCAAAAAACAGGGCTGTCCTAACTTTTATGACGTCCTAACCTTCATACCATTACCCTACATTGTCTGGCAAGTGCGAGACGACGGGTTTTTTGACGAGTGTGAAGTTTGCCGCTCGAGCGAAGCGAGTGCGGCAGTTACACGAGTCAAAAATCCGTCTCGAACATACCAGACACAGTACTTTTTGTAACTAATGCACAAAAATGGCCATTTCATGCCTGTCGAGCGTTTGAGTCGCCTTTTTTGCAGACGGTGTACGCAAATCACGCAGAATATTGCGACAAAGTAAAGAACTGACAGCTGATAGTGCCTACCCTTTCGTCGCACAGACGGCGCTCGCTACTCATCTGTCGTGCGTAAAAAAACGAGCCCGAGTCTCTGATTGGTGGAAGTAAATCGCACTAGTGCGTATAGAAATTTTCGTCATCGTCTGCAAAAAAGGCGATTTTACAAACGCTCAACAGGCATGAAAAATGGCGGTTTTTGTGCATGTGTTACAAAAAATATATAATTCTTCTTTATCTTATTTTTCAACAAAATGGAGTCGAGTTCTTTTTTCGGGAGACTACAGAATCATTTGTTTGTTTATTATAGTAATAATAGTTAACAATATTATTCACATCTTCATAACAGTAGAGGATTTCAATTCTTCTTCTTTTAATCAATTTCATTAAGGAAGTAATACTTCATAAAAACTCAGCTCTCCAATTGAAAATCAATTACATCGATACGAAAAGACGAGTCGTATTCGAGAATTTAGGACAAGGTGAAATTTAATCAGAAATATACACCAAATCGATATACTCTACTCACTTGCTTTATCGCATTTTATTTTATTACTTTCATAAAAATCCAGTATAAAGTTCTAAACGAAAAAAGTGAATTGATGATTTTTATTTTGTTCCAGTCAATTAAACAATTAAATCAGACTAAAAATAGTTTTTTGTTGTATTGTAAATTTGGTAAAAGTTATAAAGAGTGAAGCTAAAGACAAATTATATGGGCGCTTTTTTGGAATACTTCGCGCAGTGTACCTGACGAGATATCACAATCCGGGCAGTTTAGAATTTCAAAAAGAGCGGATTTCATTCCGTTCTTGTAGACGATAAAATCGGAATCGAGAGCAGGTACTTTTACTTCTTTTGTTATATTGATGTGTTCGGCCTCATTCTCTTCTTTCAGCTGCGTTATTTTTCCTCTTGTAACGATATCTTTCACGAATGATTTTACACTTCAAGACACGCGGAACCAATTTGTTGACAAATATCTTCATTCTTTAAAAAAAACAGTATAAAAGCAAGAGGAAAACTATCTTTTACTGAAGGATACTTTTGAGACTCTAAGTGAATTATAAAGACATAAATTATCGGACCTGCGCTCGATTTTATTCTGTCAAGTTGATATATTTCTCAGCTTATAATTCGTATAATGAGACGGTGAAATGATGTATTTTTCATTGAAAAAGGTTCATGTGAAAGGTTAAAAGGATGAAAAGTTGTATTCAAGTCATGAACGCCGCGGCACGCACGCCATTTCAATTACGTTATTGTATTCTTGTGGAAATTTACAATGTCGTAATTTCATCTTGATGAAAAGAAATCTTCAAGTTAGAAAGTGTTGAATCTTTGATGCAAAAGTTCAATAAAAAAGAAAACAGCATATTCTTCAAACTCACAATTATTTATGTTGGAATCTAATGAATACTGGAACAACTTTGGAGTGAACTTAAGGCATCACGTGGAAACATATGAAATATAAAAAGTCATCTTCACATGACGCATACTTGTGTATTCACAGAAAGCTTTCAATATTCAAAGAGAAAATGCGCTAAAGAGATTCCGACTCTCGAAATGCAATATCAGCGGCGAACTCAAACGCGGAAAATATATTTTGGTATTCTTCTTGATAAATCTTCCACTTCGAATACTCGACTCATTCAGCGACAACTTTAACGAGAATCAAATTTTTCAAGAGCCGTTCCAAGAATTCATTACTGCTTTCTTACCCGGCACGATTTTGTGTAACTTGAATGCGGAGGTACGTTGATTCAATCATGATAAAGATCATTGTCTCATGGCACCAGAGAAGTTTTTCCGAGTTTATTTATAAAAATGAACTGAAATGTTGGATCACAACTCCTACTTATTTGCTGGATCCGCAATGTCGAGTAAACGTATCTTCCAATTGCGACGGAGCTGAGAATGAAAATAAGTGACTCTGCGCACTTTAGTTACATGAGTCAAGCAGGTAACTCCATTTAAAATGTTCGAAAAAGTGCCCATGAAACATGTTCAAGCTGTTTCACTTGTTTTCTTTTGCTTTTAGTCTACTTTCATTAACGTCGCATGTTTTCAACTCTGAGATATTTCCCCCAAAGATGAACGTCTTGGTCTTGGGCAATTTGTTTGTGATCAAATCAATTTTAGATCAAAGTGCAACGTAATTAATCTCTGTCCTGCATTGTAAATTCCATTTAATAGTTTGGTTTCCAAGCTTTAATTCAAGTGTGACTATCAATCTTCACAAGTTACGTTTATAATTTATTCCTTGATAAATAGAGCTGCTCAAATGCAGCACTTTTTCCTCCGCTTAAAGCTGCCGACTCGTCTCTCGTTACATATTTCCCACAGCTGACTAGCCACGAAAACACCGCAATTTTCCTTGACTTTTATATACTCGTCACCTAACCCGAAGTACTATAAATCGAGCGTTTTCGTTTTTCCCTTTCTATTATCAAAAGAGTGAGCGCGCACGACACGATTCAGACAGTTTCGCTCGATTGTCGCCACAATACTTTGTCCTGCCAACTAACTATATTTTAGTATATTTTTCTTTTCGCCCGGGGAACTTTAATACAAATCCAGACTTGAATTTGCCGCGGCGCCAGCCATACTTACCCCGTTGCTCAATAACTAAATAAACTTGTCGATAAGTTTTTGCTGCTCTGTACTCTCGAGTACAACATGGTGACACTTTATGGCGTATAAATTTAATTAATTAACTTCAGCGCCACTTCAATCAATTGATGTTTCCTGTACATATGCATACAAAGGTTATGCCGATGCCTTATCAAATTTACACTGTAATTGATCTTGTCAGTTGCGATTGATATACGATCTCGTTTCGTTCAACAACGTTTAGTACCGCTCCGTGCGCATGCCAGTGTCAGTTTTTGTTAACCAAATGCGAATAGACCAAAAAGCAATGAGTGCTAAGTTTTTGAATTCTGAAAAAGAGTAAAACATGTCAATGCAAAACAATAACTTTTTCATCTAAAAATCTTTAATTTCACTCTAATAATTAATTAGAAATTATGCGGCTGGAAGAATGCTTATAAATGCTGCTGAAGATATTTAAAATACACAGAGTCAATATTGTTGACAGTGGTGTCAATGTGACTTCAACTTATTTTTCAAAAATAAACAAATATTCAACCAATTTCATGCCTTGTATCATTTATAACCGTCATTCTATGAGGTCATCGTGACATTAGAAAAAGGTTGAAATTATTATCTCCAATAGAATATGAATGATATGGCAAAATTTTTTCCATGAATTAAAAATACTCGAGTCCAAGTACCCAACAAAAAAATAATCAAACATAAATATTGAAAATCGACGGAATTAGGGGAGACCGGGGCTAAGCGACGCGCTTTTTTTCATTTCCAAATATCTTCTGACTCAGATTGAGTTTCGAGTCATGCATGGTATCATATGATAGGTCATAACAATACGCAACTTTTGATATATTATCTTATGGTATGCGACCATCACATAAAAAGTTATGGACAATTTTCTGAGCATGAATTTCTCGGGGCTAAGCGACGCAGTCGGGGCGAAGCGACGCACCCCCATTTTCACTGTTTTTTAAGTCAATGTTCGCAAGTATAAATAACTAAACATGAGTTTTCAAGTTTTTCCATTTAAAATAACATGAAAACATAATTTGAAAATGGGTAAAAATGTCAAAATAATGAAATTGTTCGAAAAAAATTGAAGAAAATAAAATGGCTTAATTCATGCAGAAAATCGAAGGAAATGGTTATTGGCGGCTAAAATCTATAATTGAAACAAAATTCACAACATTAATCCTAAACAATAACATTTGAACGACGCAATATGCATTGACAGGCGAAAAAAGGTTGCGTCGCTTAGCCCCGTCAAAAATGCCGCAATTTGACCTTTTTTGTTCATCATAAGCGCACATTTCGATCACTCATAAGCGCACAAGTCGACCTCTCATAAGCGCACAAGTCGCCCGCTCAAAAGCGCACACCGACCCAAGCTATTAGGCTATCTGAGTCCGGGTAGGGTTAAATTAAAGGGAACGACAGGATTGAACCGACGTAATAGAAAATAGTATTCTAGTACAGTTGCCGGAGTCGGGATGAAGTAGTTGGACGATAAAAATATTCGAGAAATGACAATTTTCTTGTTATAAATATTTGGTGGCCCGTTGAGTAACAGTCGTGATGTTCGTCATCTCTACCCAGCTGAATGGATTGGCACTTATGGAATGGCACATTCTATTATTTATTTAACTGCAATTGGAAAATATTTCAAAAGTTCGATAACTGGATTCTTAAATAATTTTGACAATCAATTTACTGTTAAAAACAATCACCGCAAAAATCTTTCACTTCACTCGTGTAGTCCGATTTTGTGAATAATTTTATAGAAAAAAAAAAAAAACTACAACAGGTATAATGTGGGCGGTCCAATGTGGTATGGTCGTAGCTTAAAATATATTCCGTTCCCATTGTACATTCCGGTGTGTGCTTTTGAGCGGACGACTTGTGCACTTATGAGCAGTCGACTTGTGCGCTTATGAGTGATCGAAATGCAGGTGCATGTGCGCTTTTGAATTACAGCCAAAAATGCGTCGCTTCGCCCCGAGGCTCATTTTTAATTCAAAATGAGAAATAACACAATTTAAAGAACTAATGATGAAAATGTTTATTTTTGCGCGATAGTACTTGACATTAGCCGTATAAAACGCTCACCGTTAATCGGAAAAAATGAAAAATAACTTAGAAATTCGTAATTCCGTGAACACGAAAAATCAAATGCCGAAAGGCCAAAAACACATTCGTCACTGTGCAGCGTCTGTAAGACACTAGAAACAAAAATATCATAAAACCAAATATGAGGGATGAAATGGCCGAACTAACGATATGTCACATTTAACAATTGGTATATTGTCATCAACGAGATATTTTAAATGCGTCGCTTAGCCCCGTGCGTCGCTTAGCCCCGGTCTCCCCTATGTAGCAATAAAGTTTAACTTTGCGTTTTAATGTCACAATTATCCGCATTGATCTTAATCATACTTAATCAATTCAAGCAATTATTTCATTTGTATTAATATTCGAATCTCAGTCAAATATTTTCAAAAAGGCAAGAAGTTTAATTTTATGGAACCGAAACCGTTGTGTCTAAAAAAGTTGGAAATTACTCCAGAAATTCCAGGAAAAAGTTCGATCAAAACTATAAAATTAACGAATCGTTGACATAAAATTAAATTTTTATCAGCGATAATAATTTTTTCTTGTATAAATGAACCCTTTGCTCTCAAAAATCTTGATAGTTTGAAAACCATAATTATGGAGTCAAGTTGTTCTTCTGGGAAGCCAAAGAATTCAATTTAATTTAAAAAATTCTATTTCGCGCGGTCACTCATGTTTGATCAGAGGGCGAGCACGTGACGTTTCTATATTTCCGCCATAATCGCATCACGGATAATTAACGATTGAATTCAGACGACCAAAGCGAGACAAATGAAATACCGAGGGCTCGCGGTGGAAAAGAGAATTCATGGGAAACGACTTTTTGATTTCGTAGCAGAGGAAATGAATGTAAAACCTCGCCGGGTAAAAATATAGTCCATTCACCTCGCATTTAATTTTGCACGGATTAAGGTTGCCCCGTTGAACTTTTTGCAAAAGTCGATTTGCAACTTTGAATAACGACCCAAGGGAATAGGATTCTCAAAATGATTCTCGAGATTCCACGGTCAATCATGAAAAAAATTGCCTGCTAATTTGAAAAATGGGCTTTGTTGGTTGTTCATCTTTTTTTAATGGATATCGGTCCACGAAGAGAAACTTTACAAAGATAATTATACGCGCAGCAGTAGCTCGATAGAAAAGGGTCAGAATCAAAAAGGTAGAAAGGACGGCGTAATGGTTAGTCAGCTATTCAGCGAGAGTTTCAAGGAACACTCTGTATGATTTTTACGGTCGCTTCATTTTCTTCTCCCTGGCGATGATTAATTTACTGAAATGCGAGAGTACAATTTCATAATTTTCCAGGTCGCGGCTGAAGACATTTAATTAATCGATTACTTTCGTCCCATTAAAGCTTTGTCTATTTTTTTCCAGGAGTGGAATGATTACAAGTTGAAATGGAATCCCGAAGACTACGGCGGCGTCGATACCCTCCATGTACCATCAGAACATATATGGCTGCCTGACATCGTGCTCTACAACAAGTGAGTTTTTTTTCGTTCTTAATGCACGTTTCGGACTCGTTTTCAAATTTAAAAAAAAAACGTAAAAAGTTGCGGCGACAGCAGAAACGCTGGTTATCCAACCATCGAGTTTTAGTGGTTTCCATCACTGCTTTGAATTTGATGTTTAACTTGAGGAATAAATTTTAGAGCGTTCGGTGGCATCGCTTTAACGTGACCTTAATTAGTTTTATTTGTCTCATACATAATGGAGAAATACGAACCGCAGTTGTATTCGAGCCTCGAATTTTTATGACGCTTTCATGGAAAATTACGTTTTTCAATTAGTTATGCTAATCCGAAAAACGAAGGAAATTTTGGAACCATAAATCGTTTTTTGTACTTTGAGGGTAATTTCAAAGTAACAGGCTTGTAAAAGCTTCCAGTTTAGCGTTCAGTTTATTTTTATTTTCATAACAAGTATCGTTTCACAGCCACCCCAATTGAGCTAAACCCGTGTGAAAGAGATGTGTCCTATTTTTTCCCTGTCATTTTATTTCAGACAAGCGATACATGATATTGTTATTCTACAGTCCACAGCTTCTCAAAAATGTGTTCAGTCGTCTGGATTGTTTAAGCCTACGGGTCATACCTGACCTAAGTCTCGTTTCTTTTCTATTACCATCCAAGCAAGCCTGGGGGCAACCATCCCCCAAGGCTTTGCTCGTAGTACCGTGTAAACTAAACTTAACCTGCTCTACTAAACCTCACTTAGCTCTGCAACATTCAATACTTTACCGTAAGTTTTAACGAAAACTGGAATACGTACTTTGCTACATTATGTAAAATCGTTAAAAAGGATCGCTCTATAAGGGTTTAAAGCATCTCGGCGATATTCCAAGCTATCTAGTTTCTCTTTTTGGCTCCCTTTGCGCTCTTCGCGCCCTCTTGTGCGGAAATTGCATTGGGGATAAAGTGCCGCATCGCTTACGCTCTCGCGTCATCTGAGAAGAAAGCCCCTTAGCACAATCGAATTTTAAAAACCAACCTCCATCGCGCAGACGCACTCTTGGTGACATCTATCGCGAACTATGACTTTCACGCTCTTTCATTAAGGAAACTGAGTTATCCACTTTACCGCTATTCAATTTTATTTATTGCTAAGATCGACTCGAAATACAATGTCACGTTCAACGTTTTTTTTCAAATCGAGCAACTGTATTTTATTTTGCCCGTTGTGAAGAAACTTTACCGCTCATCGAGTTGTAAATTTATGGCTAATGAAATTGGAATGTTAAATCTGGAAAAGTAGTTGTTTTTTAATGTAGTACCTACAATGAGATTTTTTGGGTTGACGTTGTACGGAAATCGATTAAGTTCCTTTAATAAAAATTGCAAGTGGTTTGAGGCACTTTATCTACTAGAATAATATTTGTACTAAAATTTTACAAGTTGGATGTGCTTTTTGAAAGTCTTACTAATAAAACGCGTTCCCTATTTGATCTATATTAATTTGGATAATGAATTATGATTGATAATTCAGAAAAATTTGTATGGAAAAAGCAACTTATCCTTTTGAATTTCGAGTTAAGTTAAGTGAGATAATGCAAGTAAATAAAGAAATAGATCAACGAATAATGACAAATTTAGAAGTTAGATGAATTTAAAATTACTCAAAAAAATAAAATAAAATGAGACGTATTTATAATTCAATTACAAATTTCGATAAAAGTTTTGAGAAACTATCTGTCGCTTATAATTTAATAAACAGCTAGTTACAATTTGAGATGCATTTTTATTAAATATCAATCAAATAATAACTGAATATCAATTATTGATTAAACTGTAATTAGCGTTTATTCTAATGCATTATTTTTATTCCTTGATCTAATTATTTTTCATTGCATCCAAACTTTCAATGAGTAATCCATCCGTGATTACAAATATTCCTCGTAAACTGTTTTTCAGTTTCGAAAAAATTTAAAAAAAGAAATGATTTCAAAATGATTTCTCTTTAAAAGTTCACATCTTGCATCATGAAAGTTTTAAGAATATTTCGTAATCACATACGAATGGGTACACAGTTTCGGTTACTGGAATCTATAAAATCTAACTTGAGACTTTTCCCGATCAGCAAAATCACACGTTTATGCAAATCTGCAGTGCAAACGCCAGCACCTTTTGTACCGAAATTGAACTGGTTAGTATTTATGGTCGGTATCTTTCGTAGGTCGAAAGATTTATCCAAAAAATTCACCCTGCAACCAAAGTAGTTTTTCTTCGATGTAATCAACAGGCAACAAAGACTGTTCGGAAACGTTCGGGAGCTTTTCCCTTCGTCCTTGACACATTTTAATTCCATCCGTGCTTCGCTAATTTTGTACTCCCGTCACCTGATTATCTGCAGGTGAAACTGCTTGCTCTGCTCGACACATCCAGTATAACCGTATGCGCAAATTCTCGCAAAATGCAAAGTTAAAATATGCGGAGAACGTACGTGCTGGAGAATCTCGTTACTCCATTATCACCGGATTACTGCACCTGCAGCTCATCCCAGACCTCTGTAATCCATCCCAACCAGCCAAAGAGCAGCCAACCAGCCAAACCGACGAACCATTTGGTTGTACCCACTGCGTCCCACGAGGTAACGAAGCAGCATTTCCTCAAAGTAGCCAAGCGGTACAAGCGATAACTCGAAATGCGGGTATGAATAAGAGTACTAGCCCACATTTTCTCGTCCACTGGAGGCACTGAATTCAACCTATTTCCAATGGTGTCCTTTTGTTTCGTTCCTTTCACAGATATTTCTGCGATAAAAGCCCGAATTTTCCTTTGCTACTGATTTTTATCGAGTTTCGAACTTCTAAGCATTTTTTGTGAAATCAAATTCTGAAAAAAACGACGAGGAAACATTTTCACTTTATCGGATAATATGTAATTGAAATTGAACAAATTAAGTAGTATAAAGTAGACTTTGATTCAATTATTTTTAATTTCAATTCGATTGAATTTTCTCGGCTTTCATTGACTTTAAAGTTCATATACTCTTTTGAATTGTTCTTAAAAAAAATTAGAGACCATTCTACACTTTTACATTCGAGTAACGCTATATTTGAATATTCTTCTCGTGCAATCAACATCAAATAAAACGTGCAAATGTAGTAATATTTGCTGTAACAAGCACGCAAAAAACAAGTGAGAAATAAAATGTATGACATTGTCTCTTTCATGTAATGGTATTCAAACATTTTTGTTTTATTTCGGAAGAATACCCGTCTCTTCGTATTTTAAAGTTGGATGAAGTTTCACTGTCTTTCCTTGAGGATTGCCCTTTGAACAGATTGAGCTGCTTGAAACTTTTTCGCAGAGGATGTAATTTTTATAATTCATGCCTCAGTTGCCATCAAGTTTTTCGAGTAACCAGTTACAAGTATTTTTTTCATACGCTGTTTCAATTCTACGAAATAGCGGAAAATAAAATCACACCATTGTCAGAGTGAGCAAGAATTCATTTATCCGAACAATTGAACGCGAAGCTTCGTAACGAACTCGAGTACCAGAATTCATTTTTCTTACGTAACAGTAACCAGAAACTTTCCTACAACATTTTTTACCAGATAGAAATTGTCTTTTACTTCATTTCTCGTTCATAAGTACATTGCCGCATATTGTCTTGAAAACTTTGGTTACGACGCGAATGAATTCTCCCCCTCCCCTCCCACTTTTTCCCTCAATTTCCTGCCCCAACGTCTGCCTTTATCTCTCGCTCCCCGTGCGTCAGTGAATGCGTGTTACGCGGGTATGCGCAAGCACTCTAAATACTGGTTTTGCGTGTCGTCGGACACTCAAGTACTCGACTATGATAGTGCAAGTATTGTAACAGCTGACAATGCACCAAGTGACATAAAATATACCAAGTACCCAGACCTGCTTTATGCGAATACTTGCGATGTTCCCGTGCAGTATTGTGCATAAACATGCACTACCCACGTTAATTTTTTCCTCACTTTTTCTTATCCGTTCTTATTATTTACTCGACATGTAAATTTATAAGATTCCTTCAAAAAGTTTGATATCACGCAGAACCAAAATTGAAGCTTGAATAATAACATTTTCTTTACTTCATACAATTTTCATTTGAATAATGAATTTTATTGTGATTGAAAATCACGAAAAATATAGATGAAAGTAGCAACCCACAACTCTTGAATGAATAAAATGAGATAATGTGAATAAATGAATAAGTATATTTACAAATAAACACAAAAATTAATTAATGAGTTAAAAACGAACGAATCAGTGAATAATTAATGTGAAACTTTATGGTTCGATGAATATGAAAATTTATTGAAAATGAGTCGAGGTATTAACATTTTAAGCACAAAACAATCGAGTGGGATATGATTTTAATTTGATGAAATGTATATTCAAATCTGATTCCAATTACATTCGACAGTAATTAATATTCAAATAAAATTCATTCAAAATTCCGATAGAATTTCATTTTAACTATATTAAAAACTTCAATGTTGCGAAATTAATTTCAAATATAATAGTCGACTCGAATTTCTGCTATAAAAAACAAAATAAAATTATCAAGTGCTAAATTTTGTTAACTCAAGAACCATACATTTTTCCAAAGTATTACTAAATCTTTTGAAATTATAACTAAATATTTATCAATCATCAGTCTAAATAAAATAAGTTTTAATTTAAATTTGAACAAGAACCTCAGTATTACGTTGTATTGGTGAACGACAATGTCATTGTTCATTTTATTCAAACTATTCTGAGGAAAGGAACCATAATCCGTAATATATTCAACATGATTATTCCCTTTCGTTAAATTCAGCCATAATTATGAATATTTCATGGAGAATTCAGACAAAATATCTTTTCAGTGTACCGGTGTTAAACGAAGCCTGATTAGATGTGTAAAGATTCGTTAAAGCAGCGAAGGATAAACAACATTCGGTGCTGTGATGTACGCGCGTACAAGCGCGTTCATCCGTAATAAATAACGTTAGCTGCAACGAACGTTTATCGCATTGTCGTCGGTTTTCAATTTACAGCTGTCCAACAAAACTTTACAATGCATTTAATGCCAGGCGAAGCGAACTTCTAAACGAATCATCCAATAATCAAGAATTTCAAATGGCGCACAATTACGTTTCGCTGGGAAAATGTAAATTCATTCATTTACCCGCGCCGAAGTCCCGCAAATTGTTTCTGATTTGTTAAGTTGCTTAATCGCACGATAATTATTAGATGACGATCACTATTTCCTTCCCGATCATTCACTTCAACTTTGAATGCACATTTTCGATACAAATTATACCTCAAAAAATAAGTTTTTTACCGTGGCTCCGTGGCCAAGGCAAAAAAAGAATAGAAAAATTTCGCTGCCGAATTTTATCGAGGCCAAGCTAATATCATCGTCGTGAAATTTAGGTTGTGGTCGATATGGTTTGTTAAATTGGTTGGTTCAAGATAGAGGATATGGCAAAGCGAGGAAGTTCGCTACGCACACGATGTGAAATACGTGCCTTAATCAACGAAGAGGCATCGACGAAAGGAGGATGGGTGCAGATGTATAGGCCAAAGATAATTAACGACATTCGAGGAACATGTTCCTAGCTTTTCACAGCGACAGTCTCGAAGGGATTTGCGTTAAGACTCGTTTAGGAAAGTCTCCAAGGATATTGTTGTACACCTCGCATCGATGCTATTGTAAACATTATTGTCATTCCTGTTTGCAGTGACAACGATAACATTATAACTCATTCTCTCCGTCAAAATTTGTTTTCCTTCGAGCTTATTCTACTTGCGAGAAACAGTTTTTGCAAGGACCAAATATTTTGAGAGAAATAAAAATATAAAAAAAGCATTGAGTATCAATCGTCAAGAAACTATTCCTGAGCGATAAACGAGGTTCGAACCTAATTTTAGCAGAAAGCATATTCCCCCCTTCATCCGTATCCGTCGCTTCGAGTCACTGTGTAGAAATGTTTTATTCAGAGGGTCCGAAGAGCAAATAAGGGCATAAGGGGAAGTCTAATTCACTTGCATGTATATAAAAGTAGGTCACACGTTGGTATGTCCGCTGTCTCAAAATTCATACGATAAAAACATTTTGCTCTCTGTTTATTTTTCAGCGCCGATGGAAACTACGAAGTAACCATAATGACAAAGGCAATTTTACATCATACCGGCAAAGTGGTTTGGAAGCCTCCAGCGATATACAAATCATTTTGCGAAATCGATGTGGAATACTTTCCCTTTGACAAGCAAACCTGTTTCATGAAATTCGGTTCCTGGACTTATGATGGATACACGGTAAATACGCGTTTTTTCTTTAATGCGAACTTATTTACATTTAATGTCGTACTTCAAACAAACTGCGACAATAATTATATGAGGAGCGGAAATTCAAAACGTGCTAAGCGCCAAAATGATAATTTTACAAGGCAGCAGAAAAACATTCCGATTTTTGTATTTCGTCGAATTTAATTCAACTACTTATTGAATGTGTTAGAGAACAACAGCATCTATATACTGACGCGAAATTTTGATTCGATAAATACAATAGTTTTCGAGATATCAGCTGTCAGAAACGGGAACGTGCTATGTCAAGGGGTATGGGCCGTTCAAAACGTGCTATGTGACACTGAAACGCCTTTTTTTTATTACAATAAAAAAACAGTTTATACATCAATTCTTACAAAAAAGGTGCTGAAATTAAATTACTTACTGAACTTAATGATAATAACCGATATTATTCGAACATCCGCGATGTAAAAACGGTTATTTTCCGATAAGAGCGCAATGAAAAGTCATAGACGAGAAAACTTAGCAAAAAATGTTTCCTTTAAGCCTCAGTCACAACCTTATGCTGCCAAAATGCGCTACAGTAAATTATACTTTGTAAAAACCTCGAGCCAATGGGCGAAAACATAGATTTCCTGTTGATCCTTATGGCGACATAGCACGTTTTGAATTTCCCATACCCCTTCACATAGCATAACGTCTTACTTTAACAGCGTATAACTTCAACAATAAATAGGACTTTCGACATGTTATGAGTACCCTCGTATCGGCCATCGATAGCAGAATACGAAAATGCAAAAAAACGCATTTCGGTAAAATTGGCGCTTAGCACGTTTTGAATTTCCGCTCCTCATGTAACGAATCAAACAAAAACTTTGCAGCGTTACTCAACCCTACTGCGGCAAAACTGCGTGATTCTTAAACATTTATTTAAAAAGTTGTCAACAAATTTTTCGAAACATTGAAAAAATATTGACTACTAATAAAAATGGAAAAATTGATATTGTTACTTTTGCAATCAACAGCTACGTAAATAATTTGCATCGAATAGTTGAAAAATTGTAAATACTGAAAGAGACGCGTGCACGAGAAGGCGTACTTTCTATGAACCGTAAAAGGATGAAAAAGAGTGCTACTAAAATTCCATTATGGTCGTTTTGAAATCTAGAATATCTTGTAAAACTTAATGAAAATCCTATCCTTAATGGAGTCAATACAAAATGTAAAAAAAAGTTAACCATGCAGAGCCCTATTTCTCCTAATATCGAGGGAAATGCATGCAGGATACTGATTAATTATCTTTGACTGCATCTAATTAGTAGAATGATTAATATGATTATGTTTGACGCCGTTGCGCAATGTTTCACGAATCAGATTACGTGTCAAATCGTAGAGAAGCTGATCAAAGCAAAGTCACGTGTTTGGCGCGCGTGTGCCGCGAGATTCCGGCATTGTTGGAAAATTATATGCATCATGGCCTCTGGAACTCGGATGGGTTAACTCTAGAAGACTACTTTGTAGCTTAGAGTCAGGTGCTACAAAGTGCGTTTCATCCGTATCAAATAGAAAACGAAGGCCAGCGCAAACGAAGGCCGAAAGGAGGAAGACGGTGTCGCGACGCACGGCGTCGCGCCAGACCAAGTAATACACCACACCCTCCGAGGGCTCGTGGATCGATAGGCGACCCTCTGCGAAACTTGAAAGAGCGAGAAGGAGCAACAAAGGGACGGGAGGAGAAGCCACGGGAGACAAATTGCTCGAGATCTCATCGTGCCGCTGTTGCTGCCACTTTTTTCCTCGCCTAATGCAGTTACGCCTCATTGAAAATGCTCGCTCGCACGAAACTTTTTGAAAATTATTTCTGAGAAAGGCCGATATCATTTCTCATACCCCAAGACGTGTAAGATCTTTCATGAATTCAATTGCCCAAATAAGCACCTACTTGTTTTTTTGCAACAGATGTGGCGGAGTAGTTGAGGAGGATCAAAGAGGCGAAAAGCCACGAGCCTTCGGTGATTGGTAAGAACTTTGCTCTTTGATCAGAAATTGCCGAAAACTATTCGCAACTTGTGCCAGATCCCCAAGTTTGAAAAGTTATTGTAATTTATGAAGGATTCCGCAATTTTCCAAACTACCTGTTGAGGCAAATGTCGCCAAAAACGAATTCCGATTTGTTGCTAATTACGCTGACTCGTGGATACTTGCGTATAACGAAATGTCAGATTCTGAATAAATGTCTAATAAAATGGCTACAAGGAGGTGATATACCATGTACATAGGATCGATTGTCGCGTTGTGGCGAAAACTACCAACTTTTCGCTGGAATAAATTCGACTCGCAGGTACTCGCGCCGTTAACTTCCCATTAAAACGGTAGAAGCGCGAAGCTTCTGGCAAATTATGTCGTTAGTATTACGAATAAATTACGCCGCAGGCGATAATTTCACGGATTCGCCGTGGTGCCTTGCGAAAAATGTAAACAGCGTTTTATCATTATTATAATGTTATTACTGCTACTCGCATCTGCCTCACTTTTAAGGTTGAACTGGACAAACAATCTCATGCAATAAGTGTTAAGTTTATAAATAATCGCTTTTTGTAGCTAAGGAGCTGTCCATTAAATTACGTAAGGGAATTTCGCGTCAAAACTCCCCCGCGTAAGGGTACACGAAATTATTTTAGGCCACTGACTCCTGACTCCTCTTATAAATCCTAAATGAGATGTTTTCAATGCAAAAACTTAACATAGGTAAGGAAAACGTTCATGAACAAATCTTAATCTTAATCTCAATCCGTCGTTCGCTGTAAAATAATGTATTTCTTGAAAAGTTGCATAACTCATGATCCTATGAATCTACTTGAAATTTCGCTCAGAGTTTCAGCGATTAAGCAAATATTTCCTCTATTAGCTTTCACTAATTTTCAAATTTTATTAATGTTTCTCCAGTTTGATCTTAAATTACATAAACTACGGTTACAACTGGATGTAGCAATAATTTATTGCAATTGATCTGAAGAAGTTCTTTTGCAAAGCGAGTTCATGAACGAGCCTCAAATGAAGATAAATCTTTTTAATTTTTTTCAAAAATCTTTTACAATGTAACTAGATTAGTAATTAACTAACAGGAAATGCCACTGGACTGAGCCAGCAAAGTTCGAAGCCCCACAAAGAGATAAATTGGATTTAGAGGATTGCAGCTATTTCAGCCACTTTATCACCCGCTTCGAAACAGAATTCGTCATCGGATGAAATGGGGAAATTTCAGAATCAAGGTGGCGACTATAATCGTCATTATTGATCCGAGAGTAATACTAGCAGTGATTAATGAGCGTTCGAATCGATGTATTAGATGCCTCGGTATTTAGATGAAGATATATAATCAATTACGCGTGAGGAAACATGTGGGAGAGCGGACCTTAACTTGTATACATGAACACTCTGGCTCCCAAACCCTCTTAATGGTACTAATTTAAGCGGCAAGCCAGCAAGATCCGATTGTTCCGTGGCATTTGGCACGCGAACTATAGGCTTACACGAATTACAAGAGAAAATCTTACATACAAAGATATGCGAAGTCAATTTTGCTCTTATGTATCGAGAATAGGAAGAGCATCTTCAGTTTTCTTCAATTTTGGAACCATATGAAGTTAAATATTTTTCTTTGGAGCCGTAAATTTGCCGATGTTGGCAAATATCTTCATCGTCGTCCCTTGTGTATACGCGACGTAGCTGACGTGTCCGAGTTGTCTATCTTCGGGTAATCAAACGTAAGAACAGAATTCTCGCTAATCTACCGATTGACTCATTTTTGACGAGCCGGGTGAAGATGAAAGTTACGTTTACTAAACGATGAAACATCCCGAAGCATTGGCTATTCATGCAGAGATCAGACCAAAACTTTTCCTAACCGCTACGAAACCAAACTCAACTGAAAGATGGTAATTTGGGAAAACCTGAGTTTCATACGAATAGCGTATATTTACATATAGCTACATTTATTTATGATCCAATAAGAGAGGAAATTTCCCGAGACGTTTTCTACGATGATATACGACCCTAAAGATCATCGGTTTACGAGAGGGAGAAGATGATGTCGTTGACTGGATAAATTCCCGAAGTAAAGTAATATTGTTGGTACATTTTTCCCGAGTCCGCAATGTCCGATGAGTATAACGATGGGAAGAAGGTGGCAAGAGCCCGTGGGGCGTGTGGGGTTGCCCATAGTAGTAAAGCGTGCGATTTGATGCGAACCAATACATTTAAGCTTATCACCTTATCGCGAATGGGTACAGCCGGCTGGCCATCTAACTCACTCTACGTGATACCGCCATGAAATACAGAATGAACTTAACCCCCGTGGTTCGATCAAGCTGGATTCCTTAGATCTGCCCGAATCTATTTTTGTCACTCTTTTCTTTTTACATTTAAATTCTCTATGCTTAAAACCATAGATATGTGCTTCAAAAACATCGATTTTCTCAGCGGAAAGTCATGATTTTTGTTTCCTTATGAAATAACTTGTCGTTCAACATTTTTTATCAATTTGCAGGGCACTCCTTTTTTCATGTGTTTATAAGGAGAAAAATTATGCGTATAAATTGAGTCTCAATTTTCATAAAAACGTTATTGAACGAATTGGATTCCACACAAACACGTTAACACATTTATCTCGTTATTTTTTGGATGTGAGGCATTTCTCTTCTGTTTTTTTTAAATATAAAATTTGATGTATAGAAACAAATATTTTTATGGCTTGTATTGTATAATGATCTGAATAATGAAATTATTGCAACGGAATCATTTATCGTTTATTATTTAATTTTTATTCGTCGAATTATTTAACAATGTAATTCACCGATTGTAAAACAACCTTTGTATACTTTCTACCTACTTTCAAACTGTTGCAGCAATCCACAGATTGTTCAACGATTTAAAAATTGATAAATTATTATAAAAATTGTTCAACCAACGAAAAATTTTTGAACTTTCAAAATTAACTAAAGACTAGTGATCATTGTTAAAGATTATACAGGGTACTTTTGTTCAAGGAAAATGGAGCATAAACCGTTCTTTCTATGAAAATTAAAAACATAGCACGTTCTTCCCATAAAAAGCTCATACATCAGATCGAATACTCGTACATCAAATTTGATGCGTTTCTGGAAAATTTTGAATTCGCAGCGTGATTCTGCGTTAAAAACATCATGATCTGAAAATAGCAAATTTTGTTCATGGCGCTTTTTTCCATAAACCCTTTAATTGTATCATTGCAAATTCAACGTCATAAATATCATAGCGTAGCGTTATAATTATCATTACTGTCGTCATCATTATTATCGCATCTAACGCACGTTTATACGATCTTGCGTAATGCTATTACAGGGTTAGGTACGGATTACAAACACAGCTGCTACACACCAATTTGTAGCTCTAGGTACCCCAAATGACGCGTGTACATCAATAAAATTGAACTGTTTTCGCCTTTTAGTGTATAACATAAATAGAATGAACCAGAAGTCACTCAGTGTCTTTCTAGTCCATTATATTGGGGTAAGTTAATGGAAGCTCAATAAATCTGTTGGGCTTTTAGCACTTTCCCGCTAATGACCTAAATGCGACAATTGGGAACAGTCTACGAAATGAAATAAATTTTAGCCCAGAGAAGATGAACGTCGTACAAAGTTCTACTTTTATCAACATTATTTTTATTATGAAGAAATACGCTAACGTAAGCCTGTGAGGATCTTGTAAGCCAAAATGTATTCTACGTCTAGTCTGGATTTGCTGTAAAAGAGGAAAAAACGGTGAAAACCGGTGCTTCAGTAGATGGTCGTCGTTGTCGATTGACGGCCATTGAGCAGTTCCATGTTTACACGCCCTTGGAGAGTGTAACCGAGCGAATGTGTACGCTCCGTAAAAAAGTGGTTCGCATCCCTCGCTTGCATGTATACAAGCATGTAGCTACGCATAAACAAAAGCAAAATAATCAGCAATTCAAGGCAGTAAAATTGAGTGGATTTAATTGTTTAGGAGAAGTTGCGTTCACGTTTAATAGCCAGCACTTGACTGCTTTCAAAGATTGAACTTGGTTTTATACGTTCACCGGGGCGATTGTAAATGATTGGTTTTGAAGTTGAAATTGTTTTTACGCCATCACAGAACGTCAGCCTATCAAATCTCTGCGAACTTTGAACCTTTACGTCACGGGAATATTATTATTTCAAAGTGAAATTCGTCCCATGCGACTAATACAATTCTCAGGGAAAGGTGGAAAGGTAAATTTTATTCATCCTGTTGCGTTACAAGGACGTCTCGCTAAAATTGCACAAATTTCATATCTCTGCGTGCCTTTCCAGTTTTGCGCAAAACTCGAGTGACCGTTTTGCAAATTTTAGCTAACGAAGTTGTTATGCCCCAATGTTGGTCTAAAAAATCACTCGACAAGTATTGAAAAAAATTATCTGATTCCTGGCTGATAATAATATTGTTAACCTCAGATGCATCGAGAAAACAAAATTTCGACCTTTTTAAAATATTGCACCGACCGAGTTGAAACATAATGAATATTCTTTCGATTTCGCGCTAATCCAGTTTTCAGGATGAGGCACAAACGAAAACAGTATCAATTAATTATTTCTCTTTGTTTCCGAGTTCACTAAAATTTCGTCTATAAAGAGGCATCAAAGTATTATACGCGGCTTTTGTTCCAGCTCTTTTTAAATATTTCCGAACAAAACGATTTTGCTGCCCGAGGCTGAGGGTAGCAAAACATAACTCAATTTCATTTTATCCCAATAACGCTACGCTTAATTTCGACGTTTCCATTGGTTTCCATTTCAGATTCCGCGCGCCTACAATACGCATTCACTATTTTGTTTCGCGCACATGCTCTCGACAGTCTCGACATACATGTACACATACGCGCGCGACACTGACTTGCGTCTGCGTCAATCGCTGAACTCGTATTCCTGAAAACCTGAGGGAAATCTCTCACTGGTGCCATGGGACAGTGCGGTAGCGGTCCTATTTATCCTCACGCTCGACTCCCAACTATTCTCAAGCCAATCGACCCATTTTGACTCCTGAAACATTCGTAAGGTCGTGGCTGATGATCCATGGCTTTGCAAAATAACGAGTTCCACGGTGCATATTTGGATGATAATTTATTCGATTACAGATGATCGTAAGAGTAAACAAGATTATTCAACTTTCAACTTGGCTTAAAATTGCGAATACGAGCTTTTTGTAGAGATTGCCAACTCTTCAGTTGTGCAAAGAAAACATGACAAAATGATTCATTTTTTCCAAGTACTCATGCGAGATGTAGATACTTAGTGAATTTGAGAAATAACGCGATTATTAGTCATTCCAGAAGAAGGATGCTTTACTTTCTTTCGCTAACATAATTTAATTAACATATTTGGGGTCTAGGAGTTTTTTCCCTCGTGAAAAATGTTCGTCGAAAAATACGAGATATCGCTGGGAACTAGTAAGTATATCGACAAAGAAAGATATTTCCAATAATAATACGGAGATAAGAAAGCAGAACGATGGAAAAACAAAAAGCACCGAGAGGGAAACAAACTTTCTTATATCTAAAATCGCATCTATAATTTATGGTCTCCTGATTTGTGAAATGGTTCATAGCACTGAAAAAGCATTTTTCCACGGCCATATTTTTCATTCGGAATGGTTTTAGAAAAACATGTATCTTGATTGTAATAACATTTTGAGTGCGTTTGTATATCAGGCTTTTCCACTTATAAAGAGATAAACACATATGAAATATGCCGAAAGACATTCTGCAGGCTTTCAAAGCCGGTAAATTGTGAGATAAGCGACGTACTGCGGAAATAAATTGCACCGATGCAACGCACACAAAATACGAATTATAATGACTCAAGAAATATTCTTAATGAAATAAGATTTTCTAGATTCTTTTAGATTCTTACAGAAGATTTTTTCGCACGAGCTTTTTAAAGGTTTTCGCGAGGTGAAAAGTCTGGCTAAAAGTCATATTTACTTCGTCCTGAGTTTCATCCGCGTCTTCGCTCGCTTTACGTACTCAAGGAGTTCGCATTATGTTCCATTTTCTTTCGTCCTGTTTTACTTACACTTGTTCCAGGACCCTCGGGTACCTTGGGCCGATGTTTTTTCATACTTTACCCCGTGAGTGAAGAAAAAAAAGGAAAAAAAGCATCGAGAGACTTAGAAATACGATCTAGTAGCTACTTGACAGGTGAGAATCTCAGACCAGTTTCCCATCCCTCGGAAAGATCTTGAACGATAACAGGGAACGCATTTCATCGTGACGTTGAGGAAATGTAGAGAGTACCAAGGGAAATAAAGATGAATGAAGCCAAACGGCAATGAAATGGATAATTCAAAAACGCGGATAAACAATGATTTCGGATTGAAATTTTCAGCTTGGTTTTCGAGAAGGGATAAAACGAAGTACTATAAAAAAAGCCGTTGAAACGAAGAAGGAACTTGAGGTAATGTGAATTTGCGCTACTTTGAAATCCATGTAAAACTTATTAATAACTCGATTAGATAATGCTGCCATTCAGGCAGAAACCAAGTCCCGGTTGGTAACTTCGATGTAAAGTTTGATTCGATTGAACAAGCATGATACGTCAAAGATGTAACTGAAGTACATTGTAAATTTTAATTACGTGCTGAAAACTTTTTGTTGAACTCGAAAGAAATGCGATTCGAACAAAGTTTTGTAGATTCAACGAAACGTTTTCGGAAAGTGGAAACGTGAATTCGAGGAAAGTTGAAAGAAAAAGTGAAACAAAGTTTCCAGCTCCGAAAAACGAGTATCGCAAAATTGTTTTAAAATAGCCAGATAAAATCCATTAAACGTTCCAAAACGTAACTAATTTAGCGAAGAAATCGAGTAAGCCGAAGCGATGAATCTAGATGAATTTAGATGAGCGATTATTACGCAGAAGACAGAACAGCATACTTTTCTCGTTCCGGATGAAAACCGACGTGCAGTGAGAAAAGCAAGAACGAAATAAAAGGGACACGGATTCGCTTGAAAAAGTCAGCGCAACTACGATGGCTTCCAGTCCGATCACGTAGACCGCATCTCGAGAAACAACCCTTCGCGAGATACTTTGTTACGTATAATCACGTCTTCTCGTAATCTGAAATTGATACGCAGTCTTGGGAATGTGTTTTTTTTACTGCCGCATGAAAAATGTTCATGCGCCGCCTAAGATGATACGCTGTGCTTTTCTCAAATATGTTCGTGCGTGCATTTTGTTTATTTTTTCCGTCTTTAAAAGTACAGTATACAGATGACAATTTATTTGTGCGTGGATTGGAAAACTTTAAGAATAGTCAATGTAATGTGATTTACACAACAAATATACGAACGTTATAACTACTTATGAGCGGATTTTATACTCAAAAAGAATGTCTTGTCGAATGAAACGGTCTATTAGTGTACGCATTTAACCTGACGCATTTTATCGTATACCATGAAATTTTATTCTGATCTTTTATCGCCATTTGTTGCAGTAAAATTGGCATTCATTACTTTTCACTTTACAAAAACAGCAACGGCCACGCGATATATTTCATTTGAATTTTATTAAAAACATACAGAATAATATTTATGATTATTGCATTTCGGCTTTTTTCAATGTTTGTTCCTGAATATTTATTTTGTTCGGCCAGAAACATTTGTTCTTTTTATTGCCCTTTTGAAATACAGTTTGTATGGCAATAGATGCAGATGAGAGATATTTTTGGATCTAATATATTATTACGAAAAACAATAGAAATTGTTCTGAAACGACAAGTGTGACATTCGTTCGCATAAGCGGAAACAGGGAGGAAATATGGGGCTACGGCATATCGGGCAGAAAGAGATAAAGGACTAGTCAGACGGGTAACGAGTAATACGAGGCGGAGGTGCATAAATCCAGTCGCAGAAAGCTTCATGGAGTCACAAGACACTGTAGCGAGGCATTAAATTCGGAACAGCGAGCCCTCTAGGCCCGCGGTATACTTTGGTATTTAAATGTTAAACTCAGATTGGGCTAGAGCCACCGTCCCCGGAACTGGCAAATTAAGTCTGGAGTCTGAACAAAACTACGCTACCGGGGACAACAGAAGCTGAAGACATATTGATTTGATGCGATTCCAAAACAATTGTCAAAGCATTCAACCGGTTATTACAATTTCGCCTTCACAAATCATATTTAATTGTGATTTTGAATAGTATCGAAGGAAGGTGCATCTGGACAGCATCTTTGATATTCGAAAAGTATTGCAAATAAAAAATGTTTAAAATCGATTTGTCTTATCATATGACGTGACATAAGGGGGAAGGGGAGTAGGTCACATCGTGTAACACAATGTGACGTAGCTGTAGTGTGTCAAAATCCCCATAAAAAGGTCTCTTTGTTACTTTGGCACTGAATTGAGTCGACGCGCCGTCACTTTGCAATATTTTTTTCATTTCGTGGAAAATCTTGTTTCCATTTCGTCTTAATTAGGCATAATTTACGTGTTAGGCATTACACGAGTTGCACGAATTTTATGCTGAAATTGCATCAATGCAATAATAGTTTCACCTGATCTTTAAAAAGGTAAAACATGTTATTACGACAGATTTTGTTCATATCAAACGGTAGATTGTTTAATCACGTTACTCCAAGTATTACATGACGCAAATTGATGCGATCGATCAGTTGCAGGCAGAGCTTACCCAGTGCACGTATTTTCCGGAATTGTCGGCAAACAATGAAATGGTTACGCCGCACGTTCATAGCTCCCATTGTCTCCCGGTTGTGACGTGACAAAATGATTGCGGACTATGCTTTTCCACAAATGCACGAAGCAATCCCTAGCGAACAATTTTTTCCAAGAGACAAACCTACCCTTGTTATTTTTCAAAAGTTCTACTTGCACTGATCGGTCTTTTATTCCGACTTCAATATCCTTCTTCATGTATGCCCAACACGTGCGATACCCGGGAAGAAGTAATGGGACGTAAACTGCTTATTTTGGCGTTATTCCGTGCAACGGAACAGTTTCCGCGCTAATCGAAAAAGGAGGCCAAAACCCAAGATAAAGAGAAGATCGGGGCAAATTTCGACTGCGCCTTTTCGGGACTAATCGAGTTACGGGCGAGTGGCTAACCCAATCATCCAATCATCCGCTCCTCCATTTAGCTCTCGATTATGACTCCTTCATCTCATCTACTTCATTCCTGCTTTTATTCCGGTCAGGTAAATCAGTGATAATCCGAGAAATTCTCTTCCCTGCCTTTCTGCCATTGTGCTCGAATTTTTCATACGATCACAAACATTGCAATTCGTTCAATGAACCAGCTACACATTTTCTTGGGAATAAACACGAGACAATTGTTTTCAATATTTTAATGGAAAATTAATACAATTTATGACAGCACTTTCTATTGGTGTCAGCTTTTCTTTCGCTCGCAGTTTCTTCGCTTCTCATAGCAGGGTATGCCGGGAACGCTGCTTCCATCGGGCTTTATAGTTTCTTCGTGTGATACTCTTTATAACGGAGTCATCGGCGATAGAGAAACGCGGCCAAGAATCAAGTGGAATTTAGAAATACCATGTTTCGCGACGCAAGCTCTCTCTTTCTTTTTCACTTTTATTCAGTCTCTTGCCTCTCCTTTACATCTCGAGGGTCGAGACTACAGAATCATCGAAAAAGTAGGCTAAGTACTCCGCGCACTCGACAGCTGCTGAACCAGACGTAAATGAATTTCGTACAGCTTCGATTATCATTTTCATTAATTTTAATATCAATTTATCGAGTTGACGAAGAAACGAATTTAACGTTTATCGCGGCTAACTTGAGATAGGCAATTTGGAAGGAAAGCAATTACGGTAGAAACGGATGGAATGCATGTGTCCAGTTAAGCTGCTCCCGGAATACATAGAAGTTATCTAGTTTCACATATCTCTGGTTCCTATCACTGTTGCATCTCTGTCCTAAATTATGCGTTCGAACTTTAACGGCCGATTGTAAATTCGAGCTCGAAATTGTTGCACTTTGAAGAATTTGATTTTGAAAAAACTGTTTTTCAGGTACGGATCGGAATAACAACGAGTGAGAATAACAACTGGGGCCGTTCCAATGATTATTGTCCCGGGCTATGATTGTCCACACGCAATTCTTGTCCGTAAGATAGTTATCAAGAATTGTGCGGGGACATCAGCGCTAGGGATGTGAATCAACAAAAACTATGGGCCTGAAATTACAAGATTTATTAATATCATCATTATCATGATTATTATCGTTCGTATAAAAATGTAAAGGTGGCACAAAAAGATCAATTCTCCTATGGATTCCTCTTAAAATGTCTTTACGGTGTTGAATATATAAAAGCTCGCGTACGAAGCAAGCTCTTTTTGCGATCGAAAAAGTGGCTCTACGGAGGGTGATTCCGGCGTCTTCGTTCGTTACAGTCGCCATTACATTAGCGTGTCTGAGAGAAACCAGTATGCAGGAAGAGAAGAAATAACAGTCATACGAAAGTCGATAAGAAAAATGCATTCGTCTTTTTTACTACCTCGAAGAAGCACAGCTGTGTGCAAAGAACGTAAACAGGTACACCAAAGCTGCGCGCGAAACGGAAAAGTAACAATATTTCATATGGAAACTTTACAGACGTGTAAGAATCCTAAAAGAAATAGCATCGCGATGACCCGAAAGATTAATTGGATCTCGTAAAAGCAGATAAGGTGTTTCTGCAGAAACCGGCGCTTCATCATAAATTAGCTCGACTTTTATTAACGGAATTAAGTTTGTTGTTTGCCGAGTCTCTGCGTTTTTTCAGCTTACTTTTTTCCATTCTTTTCCAGCATTACTTCTTTTCGTTATGCATAGCTTCTTTCTGGAACGTGGCCCACATTTAAATCACTTCCTTCAACCATGCATAAGTATTAGCATCGTCGTCACCACCTGTGCAGAAATCAGACACTATTTCTCTCCTTCGCCTTTTTTTCCATTTTCTTTTTATTACTCAATGCTCCGCATACTAGAACTTTAAGGGGATGGAAAATCGGTAAAATTTTTACCTACTTCGGACTGATCGATCGTAACGTTTAATATACGTGCTCTCGATTATACTTTCTAATAGAAGTAACAGAATTTGCAACGATATTCCCTCACATATTTATATTCGTATAAAACAAGAATTGAGTGTTATTGTTTTATCGAAAATGTTGAAGCTCGAGATCAGAAAAAGAACAGTTTAATGAATTTTCCAAGATAATAACAAAAGTTTATGGAACTCATTTAAAAAGTAGATAATAATCTGTGGAAAATAAGTTGCCGAGGCAGAAACTGAGCCGAGAAGCCATTACTCCCAACATAAAAGGGATGAAACAAGCAGACTCACGCGTTGTCACGATTGCTCGTTTACATAAGTCTCGTGAAGCGTGAGTACGTGTTGCAAAGGTGGATTCGCGCTTTCGAGAACGAGAGACACAGTGGATCCAACAATACATTATACATCCGGAATTTTATGCAGCATAATATACTGATTACGTATGCAATATGCAGGAAATGGTACACTGTCAAGTGCGACATAAAATGAAAAGAGTGTACGTGACGCAATTTTTCTTCTCAAAGAATCAGTCGTTTATGCAACTACAGTTTTTTACAATTATTGTTTGTTGTTTCGCAAATTAAACTTTGATTCGATGTGCTGATGAAGAGCTTTTCCAATGTTGATTGGATGCAATCTGCACCCTGAAGAAAAAGAGTACTGATTTCATCAGACCTGCAGGTCAAGATCTGAAAAGTTGATTAGTCAGATCCGATCGTACCCGGTTCAATCTAATTTTTATCCGATTCTAGACGGTGTCGATAATACCTGAGCTTACCTGACCGTAACCATTCGGATTGCTGTTAATCACACTCGATCCGATCTGATTTCGAAAATCTGTAGGAGTTTAATATAATAAGATCGGACAGATTCGATCAGATCTCATTTTCCCGTTGCAGTTTCTCTTGGTTTCCAGACCTGGAGGTGACTCTTTTCATATTAAACAGGTCTGCATTATTGAGCAAAATGTCGAAATTGTATAATACTGAACGTCCTTGTTCCGTCACTTGTTATAATATAACTATAACTGCTAAAAATTTTCACGTTTTTTGCAACATTCCGCGAACAAATTTTAGCAAAAGCTTGATAAATTTCAGCTCAAATTATTTCAATTTATGTTCCGTGAAATTATCAATTTATAAGAATGTTTTTAAATGTAAAACGTTGTTCATTTTCAATTATTATACCTGTAAAGCACACCAGTCAAAAACGTGCGATACAATATTGTACGATTTTCAAGTTCAATCTGATATCATAGCATATACAGAATTTTATGCGTCCAAAAATACGTGAAAGAACCGTGTGATGGCTACAGTTCAAGTTCACTACTTACTCGAGAGCTGAGAAGTTTCGGGTAACGCGAATTTTGCCTCTATTATACTTTCTCAAAAATATGTATTGAGGGAAAGAATAATGGCTGATCGAGGCTGATCGAGGGATTTGTTTAACGTTTTTAAACTTCACTTTTGTTGCATTTGAGATCTGATTAAATCTAATGAAACCTGAATACGTTATACAGAATCGTCTAATTTTCAGCAATTACGATCGCGTTCTCATCTAGTCACTATGATAATTCTTGTTATATGTTGAGCCAGATTTCATTAGAAAATTATGCAGCGGGATAAGAAATGAAAAAAGGTCGTGGCGCGTCTGTTTCAGAGGAAATTTTCATCAGCGCCAATTACGACTGTAAGTGGCACACGCCCTCGTTGCGCGAAGAAGCAACAACAGCGACAGAATTCAATTTGCATTGTACGAGTATCACTTGCAGAAGCAAAGCAGGTAAGTGGCTCTTGTAGCCTGAGGAAGTTATACATGACGAGCTAGCGCGCTGTTGTCTCGTGACACGCACTACCTGCGGGCAATCTGCTAATTGAACTCATCGCCAAGAGTTAGTAAAATTTCGAATTAATATAATTTTCAATTACTCCGTCGCAATTTGCGTAATCGAATTTCTCGACTCGTTCAATTACGAGGGCCTGCTGCGCGGTCTCGTTAAAACGTAACATAAAAGTTACCATAACTTTTTCCATTTTCATTTGATGAAATAAAATTAGCAAATTTACTGTTACTGTTTGAATGCTGATTGGCTTCGAGAGAAGAATGTCTATATGTATAGGCGATGAAAAAACGTGTCTCCGTCCCTTGTAAGCATTCTTCGTGAAATGAAATGAAAATTCGCAGAAGACGCAGAGCTAGCGGAAATTTCCCGTGGAAAAAGGAGGAAGTGCCGGGAAACGGGAAAGGGGGACGAGCTAGCGAGCGAGGATGAAGAAACGATTCCGGGCACTTAGAGGTACCGCTCGTCGCACTCGTCAGAAACGATGATGACGTATGGCTCTCAACGATAGAGAAGGTTACGCTGG
>JABFQM010000635.1:0-31581 GCA_022816865.1 Zelostemma sp. ZL-2020 | reverse complement strand
GGTTACGATGGACTCCCGCCAGGCTCGTAAGTCTGGATGTTCATCGAAGTGCGCTTTCTCATTGGCCTGATCGTGCTCTCGCAACTGGAAACAGGGGACGGTTAAACGTTCGAGGGGCTCGGCCGAGTCCTGTTCAAATATCAAGTCCGAATGGAAGTCGAAGCCCGGAGGCGTTCCAACCGATTCGCAATATCCTCTGCCCTCGGGTTCAAGCCAAGAATTTCGTGCGTTTCAGTTTTTCTCCCGCGACCCTGATTTGATCGTTTTAAAGACCTTTTCATCCGAATAGATGAAAGCAGAAGAATCTCAAAAATGGTAGACATTCCGTTAGGCGAAAGGCCGAAGAACAATGTCTCTCGTTCGTGCGAACGATGCAACTTGTTACGTTGCATCCTCGCGTCCGAAACTTTCACCCTCCTCGTATTTTTTGCCCCTTCCGAGTTTCTATCAGCGACTATTGTGGGGTCATCGTCAACCCTGCCGAGTCGAAAGCGAATAATACACGAGTCATCCTCGACACGGTAACTGAAGCCACGACGCGATCCGTTGTCGAGTGGCCCCTCCCCGTCTCGTGCCTTGACAAATAAAAGTCGAGGCACACGTTATTTCGCACCGTTACTCGGCCCCTCGGCTTTTTATGCATTCTTTTATACTATTTTATCCCGCTTATGGGGATTGAATCAAGATCATTGTACGCGTCGATTTATCGGATTTCGCTCAAGCTTTTTCATCTCGGGTTGAATTTTCTACGCTCCCGCGCGTGTCTAAATACGGGATCATTGGGATTACATTTATTATCTTTGCCGGTGAATCGAAACGACAAAAGTTGATATTCGTTGACCTCGCAGAAGTAAAATGTTTTCTTTTCTGTTTCAGGTAAGAGTCCATCGATTCGAGGAAGCTCGCTTGCGAGAAATGATGAAAGTGAGTCGATCGAACTATATATATTTCCGGTACTTTGGGTCGACTATAAATTCAAAAGTGACAGAAGAAACGAAAATGACTGGGAGATGTTTGGTAATAGACCACCGGGAGTAATAATGAGTGAATCACGCTCTTAAATACATGTCCATTCACGCGTAAGCTCACATTAGTAGCAGAAGGTATAAAAGTGGCTTATAGCCTCGGAGGAAAAGTCATGTTTTCTCTCATCGCTGTCTTTAGAATTTACGGTTCACAATGAAGGACGCGTACGTTCTTTTATAGTCCCTCGGGCTCTGGTCTCTCAGCTGCCCCGTATTATGCACGGCCTACTGCTCCATTCGACATCCCCGTAGGCTCCTCGTTTCCTCGTCTCCTAAGCTCGCTTATTAATTCACGGCGTGCACATTTCGCAGCGATTTGTGTTGCCCCTTTTTTCATCATCGGCATTTTTTATCTATACGTCGGATGGAAGCGGAACAAAATTTGAGAAAAAAGTCAAACCCGTTATGGAGCCCACGGGACACGCTCTCTGTACACCACACGATTCGTGCGGGGACTTTTCTAATCGTGAGATGTAGCCACGATCGATTTCTCGTCTCAACCAAAGATGCCTCTTCCCAGCATGAGAGATCGCATCTGCACGCTCTGAATTTCACGTAGTCGCCGCGTCTGCCTCGATACTGGACTAAAAATTTTATGTATAATTTGACCAGGATCCATTTGGGACTTGCGCGGTATCCAGTTTGTACATTTAGCCAAAGCTGTTGGAAATGCGGGCGTATACCAGCAATCACGCACTCGTGACCATTATTTTTTTCCGTATAATGCGATCTTACATGTTGTATTAACTTGATCACGCAATATTTCTTTCATCCAATCAAGTAGGTCATTCCATTAGACTCTATTCAGGGAGCGTTCATAAAAGCAACGTCCCCTATTGTAACGCACCGAAAGTTCTCGAAAACTCCCTGCACGTCTAACCTCACGAAAATCATTCGTTTCTAGGGCAAAAAACAACAAAGTATCGATTCGCCTCTTTTCGCGTCAAAATATAAATTACTCCGCGCCATAAATCACCCCGAAACGCAGGCCGGGAACATCCCTCGTTAAACGATACCCATACGAACAATTCGAAAACGTGGGGCCATCATTTTCGTTCTCATAATGCCCAGGAGTCGATCTATTTGACAATGAATGGTTGTGACGACGAAATTGGAACGCTCCGATTCGCTTCCGACATCGTTGCGTCGTGAATTGATTCAATACACCTTGGATTGATACAACTTTGTGGGCCATAGTGCCTTCCTCCTATATTGCCACTTTCTCTCTCTTTCTTCGTTCGAGCGAGATCAATATATATAACGTATACGAGGAGCTGGGAGTTGGTCCCGACCCCAGGGTAAGCACCAGCTGTCCTATTTAATAGAGCAATAAAGATGTGAATGGAGCTTTGATTTATGCGCCTCCCATTATTAACAGCGGAGCTTAGGTGGATAACGCGTAGGTCGTGTGTTGGTACGTAAAAAGCATTCTGAATTTTCTACGTAGCATTCACTATTGACGCGCAACGATGCGCGATTCTGAAGCCCGTATATAATTCGTTTGTTTTTCTTCAGTCGTAAAATATGCTTGTAAGTTCCGCTTGAGCGCATTTGCTGATTGAACGTGCTCAACGCACTTTCAACGCGTCGTAAGTTTTCAACATTGTCTCTCAACAAATGAATAATGTAGAAAATGAGGAGTATGAGATTGAAACGTTAGTGTATGGACGAAGATCGCAAGTGCCTCGGCGGAGGTCGACGCCTGCGGGCTGTGGGCAGTGGAGTTTCTTCATTGCCCGACTCGCGCGCAATTAACATCAATTCTAGGCTTTCGTTTGAGGACGAACGTACGTCGAGTTTCATATGATTCCAAGACAAGTCCCGGGGAAAAAAAAGGCGTCAGGCAATCTAGACGAAATAGGTTAACCAATTACCTCGTCTCTTGGAATTCCTAGGAAACTTTTTTCCACTTTTCCCATCTGCCAATCAAGTAATTTCACTCAATTCGCAAGGGAGCAGCGATTGAGGATCGGGCAGACTTAATTGGCCATCTTTTTAAGGCAATTTCCGGCACGTAAACTACATTCGACATCGGTGTCACTGCCGCACAAATTGTCAAGATGTGTAACTTTCTCGCCATCGGAATGTCCTGTCAGAGTGTTTTCCTAGAATTTCAACGATACGTGTGAGAGCACGCAATTGGCTTGCGAAAGAATGTTTTAGAAGTCGAAGAGACACCGGTTTTTTTTCCGGAGGAGTTGAATGATTGGAACGCGAGCGAGCAATTACACCTCTGAGATGTCGCGCGGTACTTCGGGACGGGAGCCACGAGTCGTTGGCGCCTTTGGGCAAAGAGAATGAATAGAGTCGATGGTCTCGATGGTATACAGTCGGTAGTTTCTCGGCCGGTCAAGTGTACGCGCGCAACTCGGTAGGCTGCATTGCATTACAGCACTTGGCAATACAAAGTAGGCAAAGTTTGCTGAATAAGGTTCGCCCTCCTCCATTCAGACGCCCGTGTAGCCGCTTTGTAAATCGCATTCCGTCGCTCCTTCCACGCGATTTCAGACTCGACGAGCCGTATCTCGAAACACTCGCGCGCGCGCAAGCTTCATACATCCTTTGGAGATCTCTAATCTCGCTTATTAATTACTGACGTTGGTGGTTCGCCAGCTACTGAGCAACTACCGCACGAATAATTGATTAATCGATGTTTATTGTGGATTTATCGACTATGGGACCCTCGAACCTGTTATAAAGTCATTTTACACGCACTATACTAATGAATCGAGTGATAAATGTTCCAAACGATTTCGAAGTCTCCATTACTCCCGGAAAACGAGACGAGCTTTTGCGAGTATTAGCGGACGATTGCAGCATTCCTTTTTGCACTCTTTCTTTATTTGCAGTTTGGCGGATTTTAGAGTCTCGCGTTTTCAAGCGTGGCGAGTACTAATCATTCGCCAGAAATCCGAGTGGTTCATTTGTCGGAGTATTCGAGCATGTCGGGCATGTGAGCTTTCATGGAATGTAATCCTTTGGTGCACCGACGTTTGCTCAGTTATTAAACGCGTCCAAATTGGTGATGGTTCGTTAATTTTGAGGTTTCGTTTGCTCAGCTGCACTCGATCGCAAACTGGGGCTACAGAACGAAAGGGTCCCGCGCGCGCATCTACTCTTTCCTTTTTCATCTCAAACTTCGTTCGGCCACGTCAACTGACTTGATTAAAATGCATCGAAATCTTTCGAGAACTCGATTACTTTTGTGCAATTTTCGTACGATGGTTTTGATTGATATACAGGAATAATCTTTATTCCGCGCAGTTTTCCGGCTCAGCGTTCATCTCGCGAAATTCGTTACTATGGGAATGATTGATTCGCCGTTTTTTCTACGCCGACAAATGAAAGATTAAGAGGCGTTTTTTTTTCGAAATTGTGTATGAATATATCTTTTCCAACGGCTGCAATATTTTTCAAGCAGCTTAAAGATTTGAACAAAATTAATGACTCTCACGGCTGCAACACATGACAAAATCACCGATCGAACTCACACAACAGAGGGCACCATTGACGTGAAAGACACCCTACGATCGAGAGACGAATAAATCAAGCAAAGTCGTCATTGTCATTCCTGACAAATCGAGCGGATTCTTTCACGAACTATACGTATGTATTTGTTCAACTGCGCCATGTGCGTCGACGTAAAAAACTCAGACATTTATTCAGGGCGATTGGGGTCTAGAGAGGACGTTGAATTTTTTTTTCCACCCTGTTCTCGACCACCTGCTAATAATTATGATTTGCGATATTATACGCCTGCGGCTCTCTTCGTTCTTTTGCTCGTTTGGTATTCGAACCGTATATTACGCACGTATACAATCGTCGAGACTATTCCTTCTAAATTCGCACTGAAAAACTAGCACCACGGGTTGCCCATTGTAGATTAAATTCTGCTCTAAACAGAGTCACAAGGGTTGACACACGTGCCGACAAAAGGGTTCTTTGCCAGCAGCATTTTTAAGATTATCGATGATAATGCCAACAAAAACTTGACATTTTAATCAAGTTCCTGGTACACAATGAAGCTTCTTTCGCTTCTGCCGCTTCGAAGGTATACTTTTCAATGAGAAATTTCGCTTTCATGACGCGACACTTGTTGAAAACTGCAGAAGACATGTTAATAAAAGCATCGGTGCTAAAGAGAAACCAAGACTCGGTCCTTCGGCTAGAAAGCTGGCACGTGATTCGAATGAAAAGTGTTGAGAGTGGGAGGGGAAAGTTGCCGCCTTTGATTATATAATAAACCGAGCAGGTGCCTCTTCGGAATTTTCCTTCATCCCTTTGTCCTTGGATGAAATATCTATCTGGCTGATGTGATTTGATTATTTACCGGCCCGATAAAGTGGATACAAAAAAAACAAACGGATGAATTATCGTCATAAATTACAACGTTACAATAGTTCCCTTATCTATGAAAAGCAACAAATTCGATCCCGCGCGCTTTACACAATCCGTTTGTCAGAAAATTAAATCACTCGTGGACATTCGAGTTCGTATAGTTCGCTTTGACGCAAGCATGAATATATTTACGAATACAAAATGACGACCGCTCGAATCAACCGAATTTCGGTGTAAAATGATTCAATGATTTCTGTGATTGCTTTGATTAGAATGTGCTTTTGTTGCGACAAAAGCACAATTTGAAGCAAACTCCTCCAGCGTTCAATCACGATTATTGTTCCGCGTGCCGAGTGTTCTCCGTGCGTCATCGAGTTTCCACGTCGAGCGCGTTTTATTAAAATCCAGATGATCCTCTCGACGCTATCGGCAATCGTTGTACATACAGTACGTTGAATGACTGGCAGACAATATGTACGTTTAACGCGTCGCCGGGATTGGTTTTCGATAACAGGGAAAACTCAATGCGAACACACGTAAGCTGAGAGAAAAGGTCGAGTTTGATCCGAGCGCACTCCAAGGTTCAACATTTCCATGACTGTTTTTTTTCTTTTTTTTAAATCACTCGCAACTACTTTTTCCAATTAAAATCGATGGTCGACGCGGCTCTGTTGTAAAACACTTTTATCAACTGAAAAAACACGCAGGAAGAGTTTTTTAAATATATTCCTATAATTAAATTGATACGTTTCGACATTATACAAGTAGAAAAACGAATAAATTTTATCCGATACGCTTGGCAGGGTGTAATAATTATGCAGCTTGCACACGATTGATTTTTCAGGATCGAAAAACACTTAGAAACCATAAATACAAAGGAAAACGGGTTGCCGGGCCGTAAAGTTTGTCTCAATTGCACCGGCAGACTCGGTTCCATTCTGCAACGAGGCAGAAATCCCATTAACCAGGGTCGTTAGTCAAATCGCTCGAAACTGGCCAGTCGAAACGAGAGCAGCAAGTAAAAGAACGACGAGTTGGAACGCCAACGCAAAAAATATTGCACTGTAGCAATAAACAAGAGCATTACCGATCTCGCGAGATATCTCTTGCGGTCGCGAAAAAATCGTCCATTTTCGTTTTCAGCCGCTCCATTAATTGAAGAGCTTATTGCATTGCTTTTTGTGTCCATTTTTTTGCAAAATATGTTTCGAAAATTGTCGAGTTAACCGCGAAAAAGTTGATCCAAGCATTTATCCGAGTAATGATTTCATACGCTTCTCATATCAGTATTTTTATCGCTGATTATTCAGTATCGCCTTGGTACCGAGTACCGAGTTCGATAAAATGCCATTCCAAGCATCATCGTTCCAGAATAAAAATATCGATATCTTTTCTAGGAATATTTTCTCTCGATTTCACTTTTCAGGAGCGATAATACTAAAATAATATTCCGTAATACGACCCTCCGATATCAGCGCGATGTTTATGAGTCGAGGAAGAAGCATTGGTCTCGGTCTTTATGAACGGGTCAATGGACAGTCGACACGTACGTCGTGTTATGAAACTTTTTGATTAGCCCTGCAAAATCAGGATCCTATCGTCGGATACTTGTGTACAAACAGAATGAAAGCTCCGACATTTCGGATTCTACTAGACTGCGATAGAAAATTGGCCACATTCACTTTTCCCCAGCGTGCAAAGATACGATCGATTCAACTTTGGTGGGGTGAAGAGCCCAACTTTTTATCCAAGTTTTTCAGAAAAAAAGTTTGGTATCTCGCTACTCTCGTTTTCTCTCGAGAAAACGAGTAGAGCAAACATGTGATTAGCAGGTAATTCGCATTCGCGGACATGAATTGGTCGAGTCCAACTAGTGTTGGCGAGTTGGCGGAAATCAATCGAGTTCAAGTTTGATGAGACATGCCAACTCTTCCTGTCGCATACGCGACGTCTACCCCGGTAGCCAGGCTTCCTTTCCTGAAATGAACCTCCCAGAAGTTTCATCAGCGAGCGTACGCACGTCGGCAGAGCACGTGACAGGCATTTATCCCTCGCTTTTTGTTCGGCCGAGAGACACCAAGGTACATCGATGCCTGAGCGTGCAAAAGACAGAAAAGACATTGAGGGGACACGAAGAACCAATTTTCCTTACTCCAACGAGCATTAATCATAAAAGCAGTGGAGCTAATAACCATCTGATACGATTACGATGTAACATACGATGACACCAACTTTCCGAATTCACTTTTCTCCCAAGGCAAAAGTTGAAATTTGATTAATTACTTTCTTCCGTTAACTTTCACGCCAAAAAAAATATCCGATAAAGTTGCTACGTTCTCGTACGTGCGCGTATAAATTCCGACAACAATAAAAACGTGAAGGAAAATTACACAAGTTGCATTTTTTGGGAAAAAATGCAGAGGAAGCAACTGATATATTTTGCTGATACATAGAGGGATGTCAGGTATAGATATCTTCATATAAGCGTGTTTAAAATACCGGCGCGATTCGCGGTCGAGCACATGCCCGAGGTTTCGCTAGGAGTTTACAAACTTCGTCGACAAAAGCGGAATTTAAAAATTTCTCGACTAGCATGTGCGTACAACTCGCTCGAAGGCAAATAGCGATGAAATATTTTCAGCGACCTTTTCAGGAGCGAACTTTTTCATTAATTAAACGAGTGTTTATCGCATCAAAGTCGACACGAACAGTTTTTACCTCGGATAATTGCTTTCGTCATAGTTTTAAAATGAGCGAGAATATGATTTAACTAGATGGCGAAAATCTGGAAAATAAAGTTTCCGAGACCAAAACAAAAAACAGAAAACTTTTTTTAAATTTTGCGAGGCAGAAAATAGAGACTAGAGTTTGTCGGTCGATTTTTACCTTTTCCCCTGTAGCTGTCAAGTCGTATCAAGGTTTCTACATTTGCTATCGGCAGTGAAATTGGAAACTACCTACGCACGGACCAAAGGCACATAAATACTTGCGCGCAAACACCGACAGATACGTAAGCTCAGTGATGAAGCCGCGCGCCGCGTGGCACACAGAGCGAAAACACGCTTCGATGAAGTCGATACACATAAAAATCTGTCGGGAACAATCGGAAGACTTTATATAACTGCGGTTGATGAACGAGTACGAACGACCAGTCGAGAAGAAAAATGAACCCGCGTCACTACAAAGCGGACGCTCGATTTTCCACGACGCCCGTTAGACTCATGAAATGCACGAAAAATAGCCCACTAAAGTCACCGGCATGTTTTTCCAGCGTGTACAAATCGCAAGAATTTTATTACTTAGATTCCAGCATTTTGTTGGTTTTTCCAGAAATCAGGCTGAGATTAATGATTTTTTTTCTTCGTTTTTGGCACATTTCCCGCACGATAAATTATTTACGGCGAAACAAACGGAATGTGTGAATGTTTCATCTGTTGTTGAACGTAATTTCTATCGTGAAACATTTTAATTGGACGTCGGGACACGTGTCAACGAGCATAGCAACGTAAAGTGTTTGGTCGATTCGGCAAAATGTGTTTTCCGACGCAAGCAATGTCCGTTAAATCCGTGGCGTCGTGGATCGTCCGAGATCGTTTTTCGCCGACAGGAGGACGTAAAAAACTTGGCCATTACTCTGAGTAGAGTTTCACAAGTTGACGTTGGTGCAGTGACGTTACAACGGTGCAATGATGTTCGAGCGACGACATCAAATTATCAAGTGATTAATTGGATGTAGCGTAAGAACCACTTTCTTTGTGAAACAGGAAATTCTGACGTACTCAAAATCTTTCCATCTGTAATTACCATGAAACTCTACTTGATTAGTTTTTTTTTCATAACTTGAATTGCATATAAATTAGTGGGGAATAAAAAAAAGTTATTCCTTATTTAATTGAGTATAAAAATCATCTCAGTAAAATCACGTCATGTTGCCATATCAAATGATCAAAGATAAACAATTGGAATAATAAAACAAATAGACGAAAAGGTAACAAAACAATGATTAGATAAATCATTGATAACGAATTCCGTCATAGACAAATAATAACAATTTTAATATCCAAAGTGATTGAAACGAAATGAAATTGATTTTCTGATGATCCAAATTTGTCACATTTAAATTTTTACCTTACATTTTTTTACTTCTTTCGGATAACTGGTTTCTTTCTGCGTTTGAAATGTATTTGACAGCTCTACGAAAATGTTGTCATCGTTCAATGTTGTTGCTGTAGCATCAATCGAAATATTTCAACGTACGGACCATGTTTCCGTAAAAATTTTTGTTACAACTAAAAAACAAGAGATAACCCAGGGAACTCTCCCCTACAAGTAAGAAGAAATAGAGTGAAGGAAAATGCGAAAAGCGGATCTCAGTGGGCGTTCAGTCTCGGTACAAGACGAAGCGCCATTATTCCCATCTGCTACCCTAACAAGCCATAATTGAAATCTCTCTACGTATGTCCCGGTTTCTCACGTATCTCACAATTGGCTTTATTATCTCGTCTGTCTGGCCCGGTCAGCCGCGTCCCGTGTCACAGTCCAGGCGCCAAACACATGCGGCTTTTGGCTATGTCCCGCTATGAGAAAGCAAACAGCGCGTGAAAGCGCGTGCACAAATGGGTTCCACTCTGCTCCAACGCTGAGCACTGATTGGGAGAAGGTCGATGAATATCGCGTATATGCCTTCATTTAAATCCTTTTGCATACCAACGATGATATATTCCTTTCGGAACGTTGAACGCGTGTCCCCGCTATTCAAGGATTGAAATTTCGCAAAAAAGTATATGAATTCACGTATGAATTACTCATAATTTACTTACGAGTGACTCATAAATTTTAATTTATCTTATCGAGTGAAAGTTTGGTCGTATTCCAATCGCGCAATGTTTCATTTATTCGCCGTTTGGTAATTAATTTCGATGACGGGAATACGGGACGACTTTATAATCTTGAAATACATTGATCGAGGACATGAATAATCGCGGTTCAATTAACATCAATCGGTATGTTACTTTTGTGCGGTGAATTGTTATCAGAAAGCAATCAATTTGGAGAGAAGATTAAAACTGACTCAACAAACGTTGCAGCATTTTCGTGCGTGAATGGAGGGATGAGCCGAGTATTCATGGCAGTCGATCTCGGAGATTCCGACGGAAACGTTCATCCATCAATCTGGACGTTCCTGCGTGTGGACACCTGCGTACCTGCGAGCCGCCTTGATTAATGATAAACCAGTAAACTGGCTGATCGATCGTCAAATACAAGCCGGTTGTGGTGGGGAGCGTCAAGTACACTTGGACAATCGTGTCTTTAGTAGCATAATCGACATGGCACAAACAAACGTACAAACATAATTACGCTTCAATCAGAGATGAGATATGTGTTTGTCATCTAATGTGATGTTTCCCCATAGAATTTCCGATAATTTATTCGAAAATTTGACTATTATTCTTGGACGTTTTTTTTTCAACGGCGACTTCAACTTTTCCGCTGTCACTGGACAATTTTCAACGGCAGCATACGTTTCTCGGCGGGCAAAGTTGAAAATTTCATCGTTAAGAAATTGTTCGGAGCTGCTGCTAGGAATTCATGTTTGAAGTATTTGTAAAGTAAAAAAAGTCAAGTTTGAAATAGTTTCTGTCCCGAGACTCGTGTGGTATAATTTGATAACTCGAAAAGTTATCTTCACCTTCTAATAATATCCGCATGAGTGAACTTGGAAAGTTTAAGCTGCGATGGAAGTTGAAATTATTTCGATACTATTCAATTACAAATTTTCCACGAGTTTATAAATCTCGTTTATGATGAACAAAGTATAATCGAATGAACGCGACTAATGAATTTCCTGCTGTTCCGTGACTCCGCCAATTAAACGTTTACGTAAGAAATTCGCGGTAGGGTAATATTATTCACGAGCGCGAATTAATCTGACAACATTACAATTTAACCGGTAACTGGACCCGTGACTTTATCAGGGAAGCCTGCTGCTGATTAGCCAGTAAAGGAAGCAACAGCAATTTCGTGGCCCCTGCACGTTGCAGCTGCAGAAGCCGTGATGTAGATAACTATGACGAGAAACGAGGAGGAGTTTACACGGAATTTACGCGAGTAATTACGTCCAAGTTTTGCCAAAGTTGCACGCAGAGTTCTTGGTTATATCGAACTTTATATAAATATACACATATATAGTGTCATATCTTGGCCCCCTCGAGACTCCGAACCTATTAAAAGAAAACTCTAGTGTCCTCGTTCAGGCCAATTTTCTCGATTAATTTACTGTTTACACGTGTAAACAGAAACTTTTGCTGATACGCAATATCGTGATTGGGAGAAAGGAACGAGTCGAACCTCATTTCCATACTGGACATCGAAAAAGGACTTATTTTCTTCCTCAAAGCCTAAAAGTTTATGACAATAATCTGATTATTTAGCAGGAAATTGTTATCTCCATTACATCTGAATGTATTTGAATTAAGTCCCCCAATTGGATCTATATTCACATTTAGAACACATGAAACAGATAACGCGCGCAACTCCTCTGGCGATTAACGACCCGGAAACTGTTATTTATGCCACACTGATTCACTTTTCGAGCGTTAATTAGCTCTTTGCACGCATGTAGGCGACCTCAAACGTACGCAAGATCGGCCTTGTGCTAAAGTAAAAATTACTCGAAACTCCATTTAACTCGTCTCATTTCGGGGAACGTGTTAAATTCAACACGTCTCGTTTAAATGAGTGTAATCGTTTCTGGCATCATAGAAAATTTTACTTTGTTCAAGACGAGCAATTCTAATGCACAGGATTGTTAAACTGTTTTTTTGTTTCTTCCAGAATGCTGATAAACAGCCGAGTCTTTTCGTGCCTGTTTCGATTATGAGATCAAAGGTTAGTTGACAATAGCTACGCTCTTACTTACTTTTTGCTCGCTTATCCAAGTATGGAGACTTTTGTGTTGTGCGAAACAAAAGAATTATCGCACCGCCGGCGTCGAAACGTGGTAATCGCGAAAGTGCAATCGTTTTGAGAAACGCTGTTGGGGAACCTCGGGCTCTTGCTGCCCTGTAATTAGGTCAGCCTTGCGAAGCGATGTTTTCATCGCGTCTTTTGTTTTCTGGCGACTTCGGGCTGACGGTGAATTAGTGAAATGATAAAAAATGCGACGCGATAAAGGCACGCCCTCGGCGATTGCTTTTGACGAAGGGTTCCCTCTTCCTCGAACCTTCCTCACGCAATTTATCACTGCTTTAACGATGAATGCAAGGTGACTTTTTTCGACTTTCGAGAGTTGATTGAAACCCATCGTCAACTTTTTTTTGTTATTGACTAGAAAAAACTTGTCCTGCAACTGTTGAAATTTTCATTCATCGTTTGATAAATTTTTATCAAGAGAATATCAAGTGAAAGGAGCAATTTTGCTGAGATGTCTTTTCGGTCGAGTTTTCATCACGATATTTCCAACGAAACTTGTCATTTTCGCGTACTCATTTCTAGCTGTGAACCTACAATTGCCAACCAGAGAATCTTTTTCACGAATATTTCGAAATGAAAAGTAAGCAAACGAGGCAAGGGCAATATTCGGGGCTTCAGCATGTGGTTGCGCCTTATCTCGCGCAGCCACGACTGTAAATTTCAAGTTTTGCCACTCCGCGACTGGCAGATAACCGCAATATTCGTTTCCCCCCGGCCCCCATCGTCGCTTCGACTCAGGAATTAAAAGCAAGTAGTCCCGCGGCAGAGTGCGAGACTCCAGAAAATTAATCGCCAACTTTTTCCCCGTTTCCAGCCGAGTCTCGAAGCGCGCTTCTTAACGGCGCTCTCCAATTGGTTCACGCCGGACGAGTCGTTCCTCCGCGACGTGTCGCCAAACCCGTGCCTGCCCTTCCTCCCGTCTTTTTGTCAATTGGCCTCGTCGTCGAACTTTCTCGCCTACACAACTCCCCCGACTCCGTCGGTGGGTAATGAGATTTCTTCGAGCGCGAATCTTGTAATAAGAATTCTTTCTCGGGGAATTCGAAAGAAACCGAAAGGACGTGTGGGTCGGTCACGAACGAACGAGCTGGGAGGTTTGGAATTTACTCGTCTAAAGACAACGATCCTATAGATCTTTATTTAATTGGACTTCCAGACGTTAATCGAATCATACGTGTTTTATGAAAACTGTTTCACGACAAGCTTCTGACTCATCGTCAATGGTTATTGGGCAGCTTCCAACGCCCACGCGACGCGGGCGGAATCTTGCACTTCAGGACGAGATCAAAGTTTTACTGATAAACAGAAATTGCCGCTGATGAATCACAAGTGAAAGCGATTCGAGACTTTTTGCGATTCGCTGACTAAAGTTTTTTTTAGGAAAGTAATGCTACGCAGTCATGCTTTTTGGATTTACATCAACAATTTTTGCACGTCAATACAGTTTTTTCTTCAATTATTAGTATTGAGAGAACTTATTCAGGTACTGAGTGTCTGGAGTACTTTTATGAAAACTGATTTCCCTTGTATGAACCGAGTCTTTGATGTTCTTTTAGCTGGAAATTCTCGAGGGAAATAATTCTGCGGGTAGATGTAATTTTACATTTTTTTTTAGCTGAAAATGCTATTGATATTTTGCACGGTTCGAGGAAAAGCGTGATATCGTGTCATTTGGCAGCACCAGGGAAAAGGGAGTCGACGAGTTACGAGGGCCAGTTCCTGCGGGAGCTGGAAATGCAAGTTGCTGCCAGTGGCAGGACCTATTCGGACAGTGCCGAGCGCACTCACCGCGTTTGGGTTTATAACGGGGACGTCAGTTGGCTTATGTCACTCGGGATCAGCGTTGTTTGGACAGAGTAAATTAACTACTACAAACCAAGTAACCGACTGGGGGGCGTGAGGGACATTGTAGTGCGGCTGACCCTCAAGATTCGAGTGCAAAACTCCCCTGGTAATTCAGTGTCGTTGCTCCGAGGAACCGATCGGCTCAACGCGAATTTGATTAAACTATGTAGCTTTTGCGCCGCAAAAACGACCAATCCCCATGCACCTAGATTTTTATGAAGTTACAAATTATGCAGTTTTAAAATCAAATTCAAATTCTTTCTACTTTTCCATCGACTAGTTGAAAAAAGAGTGCAAAGAGGTCGACATCGATGACGTGACGCAAAACGGGCTAATCGGGAAATAAATAGTCTTCTTGATTCGGGCCGAGATAGCAAACGGGTCAGAAAGTTCACGCTGGGGCTTTTCGCGCTGGCAGAAAAACTGCGCGTGAAAAGCGAGAGAAAAAAGCGACGCTATCCCGGCCCAGCTTCAAGGGCTCCCCGCTGTCAGAACGTATCGAAACCCTCATTATTTCTCGCTGACCCTGGCTATTTCTAGAATGACCGAGGGTTGGGTATACATCGTATAAATAAAAAAATACATCATCGTTTATTCTCGCACGCGTACAATCGACATTTGTTAATACTTTGAACTTTATAAATTTGGCATATTTAATGATTAAACAATGTTTTATCGGGAAACTAATCGATTCGATCGAAATCGAGTAATTTTATTTTGAAACGTTCCTTATATTTGTTTATATACGAGTACATTTGAGCGACTCTTTGGACAGAGTCTTAAAGGATTGCAAGTCCGATATAATTTTTCTTTCTGCGTTGTGCCACGATTCTCATTTTCTCCGATACTCGACAATGCCAGTGATTTTCACCTATTGAATTCCCCGCGAACCCCTCTCATCTTTCCTTCTGTCTCATTTCACCTCCCCAGACTTCTCTTTTCATTTCATACTTTTTTCTTCTTCGTGTCTCGCGCGTCTATTGAGTGTCAAATGATGCGTATGGAATGGACTGGAAAGCCGGCTGGATCCATTATCGATTGTTGAGACTGATCAGTTCGAGTAAGAAAGTCGACGGACGGAGAAAGTGAGATTAAAAGTGAGAATGGTTTCGATCTACTCATAAAGTACTACAGCGGATTATTCGGCACCGGCCCGTAATACCTTTCTCAAACTTTTTTTCACGAGGAGTCGATAAAAAACGAATCGAGTGCAAAAATGTAAAACTTGCACAATTTCGCAATTTATGAATGAATCGGCGAAAGTATGTTTCTACGGTTTAATTATACATTCCACGAATAGACCACCTTGCGTCTTTGGTACCTCTACGCGGTCTTTGATTAAAATCCTCTCAGTTTCGTTCAATTGATCAATCTAAAGTATTCCGCTCATGTATATTCAATAAATGCCTTTCCTAGCAATTATCGCCTTGATCATCTTGTCATCGCAATTTTAATTATACATTAATCTCGAATTAATCTCGTATGAATCTTGCTCATGAATAGACTTTCATTTCCAAGTCATGTCACTCGTACGTTTCTTGAAAAACGGAATCTAAAACTCCTTTGGGAAAATGTCATTCCGGATGTTTCTAAAAAGTGCCGTCAACGTGAAAGAAAAAAGGTCATAAATTGTCTCTCGCTGCACAACCGATAAAATCGTTTCCTTTCATCGAGGTCTCAAATACTGAAAAATCTTCCGAAACGCCTCTGTATTTTTTCCACGCCCGTTATACGTTGATAAAGTTAAAAATCGTAATCGATCGGCCGAAGCGATAAATAAAACGACCGTTTTCGTGGCTGCCCAACAGCGAGCCTTGGGCGCAGAGTGTTTCAAATTTATATATCTGCCGCCAACGAGGACTCGTTTGCTAAGTAGTTGGCCGACTCGATGCCGGACGCACGGACGGATGCTCATGTTTTTAATTAAAAACGATCGGCCCGACGACGAGGACAAGCGCGTCCAAGAAAAAGACTGGCAGAGTAAATATGGCGTAATTGAAGAGCAAAGCCTCGATGTTCACGAGTACTGAGTTTGCCGGGGCGTTACAAGTGGTTAATGCAATGCCAGATGGCATCGTGCATCGCCGTATCGCGTTCGGCTTGATTTCCCTGCTGACGAATCGTTAAAAGAAACGGGGGTTCGACAACGTTGCCCCTGGAATTGGCTGACAAAGAACTCGTGCCGAATTTTCGATACAACGCATTACGTTTCGAATCATTGTCGTCCCGGGTCTTTGTGTACTCAATGTGACAATTCGATTAGAGCATAAAATTTTATTTTACTCTCTAAATATTTCAAAGTGAGATATCACTCTAAAAGAAATAAAATACTGTTACTTTGAGTTTTTCGCTGTTTTCGGAGTATATTCTCATCGTGAGAATTTTATTCAATGTTCCGAACTTGATTCTGATTGACACTGTATATCAGTGACATAACGGTTCAGATACCATGTTCCATGAGACGGTATAATTACATATCTCCCGCGATCATTATTTTGTATAAACGTTTTGCTGGTGGCATGTCAAACCTTCCAACGATACAGCGCGACGATTGCATTAATGATAGGGAGATGCTGGACAGCACAAACTCCGTGATTAGAAGTACAGAGAGCATTGTATTCTGTTGCATTGTTTCCCTCCGCAACTCGGATCCGGTTATTGAGACTCTATTAATTTCCTGTGAACCGTTATTTAATTTCCATCCTCATTCCCCGCGTTCTTTCAACTGTTCGTGACAGATAATTGACAGCTGAATGAATCCAAATTGTATAATGCGAATGTTTTTGATAATATAATACGATTAATTAGTTGCAGAGCCAACGTTTCAATTCGAACCAAATCAACGCTGAAATGATGTTTTGCCTTCGACGATCGAATTTCAAAATAATATATACCTACATATATATTCCCATTCGAACGAAGACGGTTCAACTGGAAAAGATATTTGATAGGGTTGCGGTGCAGATTCGTATAAAACCCGACGAAATTGTGCATTCGAAATAAGCATTTGACGCGGTCGAATTTCTCACTCGTACAATTTTTGCTCTAGAACGATCTGGCGGCCGAGTGTGAACGCAATTACCGCAGTAACCACCTACGGTGGTGTCGAATTACACGTATTAAGAGAGACTGACCAGCACTAACGAGCAGGGCAAGATGCTTGCAAAGTAGCCTTTCGTGCAAACGCGTTCATCTTCGGTCATTGATCGCAATCCCGCGCTAACGAGCTCGCCATCGACTGCAAAATCTCGCCCGCGGCGATCCCCTCGATTCTCCAATTTTGTTGCCGACTACGGGCAACTTTTTTCATTTGCCATGCTAATGGACAATGGAAGAATTTCAGACCCAAGAATAATTAAAACATCCCTTCATTGAAAAGTTATTAAATTCTTTCAACTACCTCAAATACCGCTTTTAATTGCAAAATAACAAAAGTCGGGGATCGAGACGCCACCACACTCTTTTTTTTTTAAACGCGAGTCTTGGAACGGAAGACTGAGGTGAGATTATAATTATGCAAATGCGTTGTTGCGAGGTAGAAAAAGAAAGCGAGCAACAGATGTCTGTAACGACTACGGCTCCGGGAGGAGCATGTTACCAGAGATACACTCCGTCTCTTTCTCTCTTTTTTGGCAGTCCCACTTATAAAACGCCGGTTCGTGCTATCCTTCGCGACTCGCTGGATCTTTGAAGAAAAGCCTCCTCGTTTCTTTCATAGATCTCTTTGTGTGTTTACGCTTCTCTATTAAAGAGGCCCTGTGACACGTGAGACATATGGCGCTCTGAATTTTTTTTATCGTGTCACATATCCACGCCGAGGAAAGAATTATTGCCGTTGTTGAATGAAAAAATATTGCCACGCATCAATTTTGAAGGAAGAAAAATTGCCCGGCTTTTATTACGGATCGCGCGATTCAAAATATATTACATGATACAAAAAAACGACCAAAGTTTTCCTGAAGTCGTCAAAATAAAAAATCAATTTGGAATGAATTAATACGCGATTTGATACTCTTGTAGACGATAAAAAAAGTAAATCACATAAATTGCCGGTGCTCGGAGATGATTGATATGGAACTTCGCTTCTTCCACCAACATTCACCTTCGCTGGGATTACATTTTTTTCCTTGACACCCAAAACTCCACTCGGCTCAGCAGGGTGTAACTCATCGACCGGGATTTATGTCATGACGTCATCCCATTACGAATCATCCTAAGCCTATTTATTTAAGATCTATGCAGTCACGGGACTTATTGTTCCTTAATTGTCAATGTCAGACTTGACCCGCTCGCTATTAGAAATGCGCCACTTTTCTACATATTGTTTTCTTCCAGGGGGCTTTGCTCTAAGGCCGAACTGTGTATACATTGAACTGGAAAAAGTATTTACTCTACTAACAAGGCGAGGCTCGGAACAGAAAAAGGATTTGCTAGAATGGGACAACGCCAGTTGAGCGACGAAAATGTTCTATAAATATACATTTTTTTTCGACTCGCACTACTCGAGGGAAAAAAAATAACCGAGTCAAAGGGCGAGAAGAGCAAAGTCGAAGCACCTGCATCGTTCATTTTTGTTTGGATTTATGCTATCAAAATATACTTGTTTATCCGATAATTCTTCGAAGCATTCCTGTGCAAACTGTCGTTTTGCAATATGTACTTTTCCCTCGTTGTAAATGAGATAAGCGAGTAACGAAAACGCGGCGTTGGAGCGAGCATTATTTGCATTACAGAGAGATGAAGAAGAAACGAGAATATTTACATATTTTTAAAATAGTTTCTCTGCAGAATGTTCAAGGGAGAAACAAATGTAATGCTTCCATTTACAATTTCTGGGCCGTTTGTACTTCATATTAAAAGACACGAGAGCGAGCGCGGCGCGTCTCGGGGCAGAGTGGAGTCGAGAAACAGAGGCGGAAAGAATGGGCGGAATTCTCGAGTTGCAAAGTTTCAAGAGTCTCCAAGTGGATAGAAGAGGCGCGGGGTCGAGGGGGCCCGCGCCTCATCGCGACGAACAGGCTACTATCATTCGACGCTTGGAAATCGCGAGAAATTTTCCTCGGAAATACTTGAAGCCTCTTTACTTTGCCGGCGGCCAGAGTTTCCAAGAGGAAACGCTCCGAGTGGCTAACCGGTTAATTAATCCCTTAATCATGAAACTTTTCCGACTTGCTATATTTAAATTCTGGGAAAGATGGACGAAGAAAAAACAAAACTGCCCCTTGGCAGCCTCGACTCGCGCGCCTTTCCAGTTGCCTGCAAAAGACGGCTTCATCTTCGCGCTCTAACCTCGTCCAGCAAATTGTTTAAAATTTCACGTTCGAGAAATCGCGTTTGATGATTCGTCGAAATCAATTTGCCAGTCCGGCGCTCGGTGAAAAGTTTCCGAAACACGGTAGCAAATTTGTTGAATCGGATCGCTCGAGTTTTAAAGCCGGTCTATCCTCCCTATTCGGTAGAAGAGATCTAGATACGGTATCCCGTGGTGTCGGATTAGTCACCTCTGTGTTTTTCATCAGAAATCGCCCTGCAATCAATATGCATTGTACCGGAGGGCCGGTCAAAAACTTAATCCAGTTATCGGGCGCCGCGTGTGGCGAAGCGCATGACAATGACGCGCGAAAAACGTAATTCGATCCGAAACTCTATACAATTTGAAAGTAACTCGATTTTAAATCTTCCCTTCGCCCCTCGCCTCAATGTTTTGCGCCAATATTTATCATCCTTCGCTGCAACTAATTTGCTTTCGGTCAGTAATATCGTTTTTACTACGATTGCAGCGATTCGCTGTTCCAAGAAATTGTTTTTCGGACATTGCATTTTCGCTTAAATTTCTCACGGCACGAATCGTCGATGCAAATTTTAAAACGTTGCAGAATATTTTGCCGAACGTCGAAAAATGCAAAAAGTGGCATACGCGTCGTCTTTGGTGTGATTGAAACGAGCGAGCCTCTCATCTTGCCGCCACCTGCCGCGAGACACGAGTCGGTAAAGAGCCGAAGCGAAGCGTATTACACGCACAGTGCGCACAAGCTTGGTGGGAGTGTAAGAAGAAGAGCAAAAGCGTGGCGAATACATATTCCTAAAGGAGAGAAAAGATACCAACCAGAAAGGACCCTGCGGAGATGAGGAAAAAGAGATGCTAGCAAGACAAAAGACATTACGTGCTCCATGAACATTTACATATACTTACCCGGAAAATTTTTATAAGTATATACCAAAAGTCGTGCCTCGACAAAAAATATTTTTTCGCGCAAAATCATGCGGGTACAATGTTTTAAAACAAAGCAGCGTAAAACGCGGAGTAAAAGAAATTTGTACATGCATTTACATATATATTTGTAGGAATGAAAAGAGGAAACGTCGGAAGGAAAAATGTAAAGTGAAAGACGTATTTTCGTGAAACGAAAAAGGCAGCCTTTTCTTCTCCTTCCTATTGGAGTGAGGAGTTTCGGCAAAGGTGGGAAAGATTGAGAAGGTCGGAGGTTGCGGGCGTTGGAAAGAGGGCGCCCGGTCGTTCATGCGGGAGCGCGCGAATGAGATTGTACCGCGGTCGGAATCCTTCCGCTGTGCCACCGCCAATTGTTGCAGCGACCCTCATGCGCTCGTTTCCCATTGTTTTGCCCTTGTCGCACCGCTTTTTCTCACAAGACGACGTTACGCGATTCAATCGTTTGTGTTTAATTCTGCGGAGAGATTAGCGAGCATTGAAACCGACGCGACGAAACACTTTTTCAAGCGACATTTTTGTTTTATTTCAGGTAATTGGAACCACTGTTTTTGCGTCTTGCGTTTTGAAAAGGTTTGCAGTATCTCAATTTTCATTTCGATTTGCAATCATCTGAACTCTGAGAAGAGCGTTTTCGAAGAAAGTTTTAAGAATGAAACGGAGGATCGGATTATCCAGTATAGCTGGAATAGGGAGAGTGACAAAGGACGATCCTCAAATCGTTTCCTTGCAGAGAAAGGGTCTAGTCCTAAGCCAGGATTTTCTTTGCTTAAACAGCTGGACTGGAATTATGTCGTTCGAAAATTGACAATGCTGGATTCAAAGCTATGTCCAAGGAAAACATTGATACTTTTGGGGAAGAAAATATAACATTTTCACGGTAAAGTTCTTAGCAGATGTTTCGAAAAAAAACATCATTTTTGGGAAAAAGTTTGAAAATTTTTGCTGATCGAAAAGAAGTGTGAATTGTAGGGTTTTTTTGCCATCTCATCGATCGCTTCAACACTTTCAACTGTCACACTCATGGCTGCTAGGGTGCTTGTCTAGTAATACGAGACGGTGCTAGATTTACCCTTGCCTTTGCTGCTAAATCTCACGTTGCATCCCGCGCCGAATAAATACGTGCTCCGCGTGTGTACCGACACGAGGGAAACTTGCAAGACGCGTCCGAACCCCTTACTTTCTGCGTTTGTAATGCGAGATCCTAAGTATGCTTACTTGGATAAAACATGTCCGTGAAAGGGAAAATGGCGGATTCGCGGCTCTTCTATAGTTGACTCTGCGATCAAGTTTTTTTTTTTTTCTCGACGTCCGAAACATCTGGCCGACTCGCACAGAAAACAATCCCATTAACGAAATCCTATTGATCGACTTTTATCCTCTGATAGCATTTTTTGCCATTCTATCTATTTTCAGTTTTTCAGTGTTGTCGCGCTGCATGTTTTTTTTTCCACAAAAAGTGTAAATTCATTTGGTGAAATGTTGAAAATGCTTTTCCAATGTTCGTAATTTGACAGTATGAAAAATGATCTCCATGCTCCTTTTCAAACAAGTTTTAATGGTCGGAAAATTGATATTCAGCTCGTCGCGTTTTTTTTTTTTCATTTCTTCCAAATGCGACGTACTCGTAAAGGTGTTATTCAAATGGCAAAATATTTGTTCATATACGCATCGGATTATTTGAGAAACATCGGATAAATCCTGATGCTCATTTTTCAACTCTGTAACAAATCGCGCAAACAATTTCGAAAGCAAAATATAAAACACGCAGTAGCGATTCATTATTGCACCGAAAAGCGCGCAAAAAAGTCTTTGTTCGAGCCCGTGTTGGTATCGCGCGAGTCATTTATTTAAATTCGCATCTCGGCGGCTCGAGGAACGAGCGACGAGTCGAGATTTTTCACGATATAATTGTCAGGGAAGCGTAAAGCCCGCGGTGTTATTTTTTTAAACTATTTGTGCAACACGGTAGACTGAAAATGCAATCGTTCTGGCGTGACGCCATGCGATGCAATTACGCGCGGAATTCTAGGCATGCCGAGTTTGATACCACCCCATCTCCGAGAACCCGTTGCTTTTACACGAGGCGACCCCTCGATTTCTCTACATCGTCCACGTCCAAGCAGCAACAATGTCGCCTCGCTTCTCTAAAGCTTTTCACCCCGTTCCACTGCAGGCAGTCCAAATTCCGCCAGCGATACAATCCAAAAGCCGTCCAGTTTCAAGTGCCGGAGAAACCCTCTCGTTATTATTACCGGCTCGCAATCAGTCAGGTAACTGGATTAGAGCCGTCAGCCAATTAGCGTGCACCGGACAAGTTGTACTGCAGAGACCAAACATTTCACTGATGATCCGACTTGCAATATTGTTGCTCTAACACGTCTCCAACTCTTCAGGGAAACATAATCTCATTCTGTACATGAATGGAAACTTTTTTTGCCGAGAAATACATGAACTTCCTCTCGTATTTGTTTAGATTTTACTTCACGCTCAAATTCTTACACCGCAATATGCTTCAAATTGAATGATTAAAATCGTGTAGTGAAATGAAGCGATGATTAAATATCAGCTGACTCATCCGTCCATCAAACTAAACTGTGTTCGTAGCTCGAGGGTTCATTAATGAAAAAAGTTTTTACAACAATTTTATTCTCGAAGAATCAATAATCATAAATTCGGCACCGCTATCCATTAAGGAAGACGTGATCTACCATCTACATTGTCATACCTTAGACATCAAAGTGACCGGCACTCGTTCATTCGAATGCCTAGAAATCCAGCTGTCATAATAAAATCCCGTCTTAATTTTCTCATCATGGCTTTACATGACAGACGTCTTTCACAATATTAAATTGGAGATAAAAAAGCAGAGATCATTAGTGACGTGAAACAGACAATTTTATAGCTCGAGGAAAAAAGCAGGGTAAAAATAATCCTTTACAAATATCACGCGTAGAATTTTCGATCATTAAAATTATTTTTATCGCAAGTTTATCGAAAAATTCGACGCTTTCCATTCGAAAAAGACAAAAGGAACCAACAGACGAATGAAAGTACTAGAATTCGTCACGCATGGTGTAAAGCCAGTCTCGTCGATTACAAATTGCGTGTTTAATTCGATCGTAGGAGCCGTTACATTGTGTACGCAAAGAAACGCGCACAAATGCACGAACTGGATGTATGTACGTAGGCCGCTCTCTTGGACGAAAGTAATGACCTTACGTCGCCATTTTTTATGCCGCTTATCAAATGCAAATCCTATTTTATTGCAATTGGTATTCTTATTAGGAACTGTCCGCATTTCCCTGCCTTTCTCTCCACTCGTGATTTATGAAAAAAAAAGCTCCGAGCTCCACTTCTTGCGAACACTTATTTCGATTACCGCGAATTGTGCCTGCTCGGCCTGCATTCACATCGGATAACCCCGAAAAAATAACCATTTCGAGAGCATCGCATATTTGGGTATTAAGGAATTTTAGGGTTCGAAAGTACAACAAATCTTTGGTATAAAAAGGAACGAACCACTTGATACATATTTTTCTTCTGGAGAAGAAGAGGACATTTGCAAAGTATTTCTCTCCAATTGAACGAGCGCCAACGAGTGAGTATAAATTCGTCACGAAATGATGGAAAAACTGTCGCTTTGTCGGCGTCATTTCACAGGCCAAGTGAAACGTCGACTCTGTCTCGCGTGTCATTTCGCCCGAGCTATAAACGCGATGTCTCTTTCCTTCCATTTCCGTCCCTTTCTTTCTTGTTTTACGGATCTTTGACGAGCCTGTATTTGTTGTAATCGCTGATCGTCGATCAAGGGTCAGGAGAAAAAGGGAGAGAGAATGAGGGAGGGAGAAAACCAACATTTGACACCGCGGCTCAAAGTACCGTTCCGCATGTCTGGCACTCGGGTGGACAGCCTGACAAGCAACCCCGCAGCGAAGTCAGGAAGCCTTTGTCGTTTGCGTTCGACTGCTCGCGCGACGGCGTTTCGTGTGTGCGTGCGTCAAGTCTGCAAACGTTGCTTTTTCAGTGGACCCGCAACGCAGACTGAAAAGTAATTATTGCGCACGCGACCCACACCGGCTTACGTACACAAAGTACTACTGCTTTGTCCCCGGGCGGTAACATCCGATTTTTTCTTCGACAATCGTGCCTTTATACGACTCTTTGCGCACTAATACACGCTCGTGTGTTATTGCACCGTGTCGATACCGTGTTTTTGATCGGTAGCCGATGATTGCCGATGCACGGAACAAAGCAAGTGCGCAATGCATACACTTTTCTTCAATTAACGTGCAATTTATATCGAGCAATAAAATTTGCCGGCTCGTAATGATTCTCCAATTATGAATTTTGTCGGCTTTATCGTTATCACTCATGCAGAAAATGTTTCTGTGTTAATTAATGACGGTATCTATTTAATATTCCCGCAATTAATTAAATAATTTACGCGTATTTAAATGTGTGCAAAAATGACGGAAAAACATGTGGGAGCGCTTTGTAAAAAAAAGTATCGAGTAAATGTCGCCTTGGAAACCCGTTTCTTATCGAAAACCTTAGCATTGCCGTTGAGGCACGGCGGAGTAATAAAAAAGAGACACGAGTCAAGTCGCAAGAGTGGCTCGTTGTTCAGGAGAAACCGAGTCTGCCGATCGACGCCTTTGATACCAAAAAGTCTTTCTTCACGCGACGAGCATTTACATTTTTTCAATCATTTTCTTTGCACCGTTCGGATTTTCGAGAATTTATAACTCGAGTGAAATTCTTCCGGTGAATGGTTGATGTTTTTTAATCTGAGAAAGCGGAGAATCATGCGAGAGGGAGCAAAGTTTTAATTGATATTTATGTCGAGAGAGCGTTTTCGACTCGCGTGTGTTCTTTTGTGGCACGATTTATTTTACGTGCCTTTTAATTGAGCGCTTTTCTGACGAAGGGCTCGAGCTATTTTCCGCTCAGTAGAACTCTAAATGAGAAGCATGCCGCACAATCGAACGGTGCAGTGCTCCGGAAATGTGCGTCGTGTCTATTTTCGCGTTTCCAGAAATGCCGCCACGCGTCTTTGCTACTAGTTCCTGCACAGGATAATCATTCCATGGCGCGTTAATTGCAATTTAAAACTGTTCTAAAAATGGTCTTTCCGAAAACAAAATGCGTAAATTTCATCCGGAAGAAAAAAACAAATTAAGAAACTCGATTTCGACCTCGCCTATTTACGGTTTCGCAATTAACGCGGTTCGAATACGGCAAAAGCAAATAACACAAAGAGGAAGCGAAGAGATGAAAATTGCCGAACGTCTTCAAGTTCCACTTTCCGGAATCGTTATTTTCGTACGAATGCGGCGTGTAACTGAGGTCTAGTTTTATTTTATTTAAACCTTATGGCGTGGCAATAGTGAGTGTATCGTTTCTTTTTGCTAATAGCATACACGCGACCGACCATCCGGACCACACACGTGTGCAATAATGGGTGAAGAGAGTGGGCGAGCCGTACCATTGGCTACACGCATCGACTCACCCCGTCCAACTTTTTCCTTCTCTTTTCCTCTCCTATCGTTACGCTCGAGCCCTCTCGAGTCACTCCATCTGCTCCTTATTACCGAATAGTTGTATTAATTAGCTGCCCGCTTCGCGCCTCCGGCTTTTGTCGAATTCCTGTGCAACTCGATACTCGGATACCGATGGTTTTAATGAAGAGGGACTATCCACTTTTCATCGATCTGCCTCCTTTTTTCTAATTATTCTTCGCTCTCGGCTGAATATCGCGTTTCACGCGATATTCACTACTTCGTATTTTTTTAGCGGAAAACGGAGTAGTTTTTTGTTAATTTTAGACGCTGGAAGAACCCAAGTTTTCTTCTTTCGATCCTCTTGAGTTTCAACTTGCTTTTTACAATGGAAATATGCATCAACATAATCAAAAGCCGTCATGTATATTCCAGCTACCGAGATAAAAATGCGATCCGACTCTTTTTAAGCATCTCCAGCACGCGCCGGTTATCTATATAGCCGACCCACCTTTGAGCGTGCACGACCGTGCTCAGTAATTTCTGTCGTTGTCGAACCAAGTGGGTGGCTTGCCTGTAGCGATTCGCTCGCGTCGATGCATTTGCTCTAGCGATGCGAAACTTCAGGCGTCCGGGATAATTAGCCGATACTACGCGCAAAACAGATGCAGTCGGTGCAAGTATAGAAGCATGTCGGCAAAAATGTTGGGGAAATAAAGAAAAGAGAATGGCGGGCTAAATTACTTTTTCTATAATAATGTTGATAAAATGAACACAAATATCGAAGAATGTTGAAACTCAAATTAATTTTCAATGAATACCAATTTCCGTTTGATTGATTATTAAATCCAGATTACCATTCAAGTATAATTTCAAATCGAAGTATAATTTTTGATAATCTCCATTGGACCGTTTTAATCAAATTTTATCGGGATTCGGATTGATTATAATTTGAATTCAATTCTAACCGATTCATCAAGTGACTATCCAAATAAATGTGGATAAAATTTTCAGCGTACTTGAAATTAACGAGATATTATTATTGCTCTTTTGTCTCGAACCGAGTGATACTTCTGCATCCTCTGCAATGAAGCAATTAGGCGAGAGAAAAAAGAGAGTTTTGCTTCGTTTACGCAATAAAATGCAGTTTACACATTTCAGCCCTTTTACTGCCATGAAATATATTCGTAAACACGTAAATGAAAAATTAGATGTGCGGAGTGCAGTACGTGCTGAATTGCAAATCTACAGGATTACGACGGGCAATCAAAGTTTCATCCATAAGCGTCCGCCTCCCATTACAGAACGCGGAGCTATCAAACTTGTACGACGTGTGCGCGGTCATTGTTGCATACAGACGTACATTGTCGTCGATTTGCAAGACAGCGTATCGTCGCGAATAGTTGTGACTGGCAAGCCTCGATTCTCAACGTCGAGCATATATAGCAGTTCCGTTCGGCATAGCCGACAATGGGCGCAACGATCGATGGTATGCGCAACGAGATTGACGAGCTCTCTAGCGAATGGGACCAATCAGTCTGATGCTCCGAGTCGCATTTACATTCGCGTGTAGTGTCTTTTGTGTTTCGCAGGAAACTGGACGTTGATTCCGCAATGGACGCAACAACAACAACAGCATTTAATTGTTCCTGCTTGTGAATACAACGTTCCAAAGTAACCGCATGGAAGAGAAATGTACAATTGCAACAACAATTTACAGCGGTAGATTGTTAGGAATTCCAACAGTTCGTCATTAAATCAAAGTTCGCGTCTACTGGCCAACGTGAAATTCGTTCTTCATCGAGAGCCGGTAAACAAGTTGAACCAGATTAAACGCCGTAACCATACGGCATCGCGAAACGACTGCGATGTGTACCAGAGCTAGGCGCGAGACAAGAAAAAGAGAGATGAAAAGCGATCTCGCGGAGAAGAGGGCCCACCAATGCGCTTCATCTTCTCGAGTGGTGTCATTACTTTCTTTGCCGGACTCCAGACTCTAGAGTCTTGTAAACATCCTCCCGCGCGCTCTCTCTTTCGTCGTCTTGTTCCGTTGGAGCGTTATCTACGCCAAATGAAAGATATATCCCTTCTGCCCCGTGCCTCATTACCCATCCCTCGATTCTCGATTCTTCTTAAACTTGACGCTCTTGTTTCGCTAAATCTCGATCGCGCGCGCGCGCGCAAGTCACTTGAATTAATTTTCCCTAAGACTGCAAATTTTAAGCCCCCCCAATCTTCAAGCTCGAATTTATCGATGGAATTAGCATACCGAGATGCGTTCCTGACAAGCGCTATCATTTCCGTGTATAATTGAAAACGGTATTAAAAGAAAAATCCTCGAGTTGCAACTTGAAATTAATCCATTCGAGGACAAATACGGCGTTAAACAGCAGTTTCATGGGACGTAAGAAATTATGGCACAGTTAAAAGCTCGGAGAAATTTATCGGTAATCTTTGAATGTTGAATTTCAACTTTATGAACCCATTGGGCTATTAGGAAATCATACTACCGACGGAAATGAACGTAACTAAATGCAAAGCAGTAAATGCACATGAAGGTAATGGGCGTTAGGTTAGACAGTAGTGCGCGACTAGTTTTGCGCGCCCACGAGTTATATATCTTCCAGCCGGTGTAATGAGCTTGCAGGGTCTCCAGCACAGCAAAGACTCATTAAATGACTGCGCTGGAAATTTCGCTTCTCGACTCTGTCGTTCTTTCTACGTTGAAACGGCGCGGAAGAAGGAAAATCGTGATAACGAAACCAAATGAAGGATACCGAGAAAAGCAGAGACTCTGTTCAGCCGCTTTTTTGAGTGCGAAATATGCACAATAATTTAAATCGAGTAGGCCGGAGAAAAGCCGGCGCGCAGGCGTGCTCGGCTCTTCTTTGCCGGAACGGCAGGCGAGCCAGTATATTCATTAACGCACGACTTTTTTTGCCTCCTCCGGAATCCCTCTCGCAAAGTGGATGATTGTTGGATGTGTTACGACATTCTCGGAATGAACCTTGCGGGGCAAAAAATTAATAATCACGAGAGAATCGCGTGATTTATGCGTCTCTTAATTTTAGAATCCCTCCCCTAGCGCAGTTGTAAACTTTTTTTTATATGACGTACAGCATGTTTGGCTTACTCTGCTCGTATGATTTATTCAAACAAACGGCACCGAAAAACTTTGCCGAGACGACGTTCAAGCAACAAGCTTTATTATCGGATTTCATTGTCTATTTCAACAGGAAAAAAGTGTCGAAATTCGAAGAAGGAAGCAACAAAGTTTATTTGAACTACCGTTCGGTTTACATAGACTTTTCGACAAGACATAAAAAAGGCGGTTGGTAATAAATTTGTTGTCAACGGCGCGCAACTTTTTTCTCCTTCGTACAGAAGAACTTTTGGCCTCGACATCGTGTTGTACCGGACCCACGGGAGATGCCATAACGTAAACTGTTTTCTTAGGCACTTGGAGCTCTTGAAAAATTCCTAAATATTTACTCTCGAGGAGTTGCCTGGCTCTGCCCGAGCACTGTACTTTCATTCTCGAGAAGAGACCAACCTTTTTTTCGCTGTAATTGTATCAAGCGTTGAAAAAGTAACATATTTCGTTACTTCATTCCGAGGATTTCAAATTACGATTCGTATGCAAAGTACATGCAAATTCACATTCATGTTTTCTGCTCGTTTTCTGGTTTATTATTTCATTTGATAAAAATATCGCGCATATGTGTTGCGCGGATTGTAGATACCCTTGGACTTGAGCCTCTGAAGCACGGATTAGAGGCATTCGGGGTCTCTCAAATTTCAGCGTCCGCGATTCTCACACAAGTTGAATGTACACGCGGAGCAAAATGCGAAGGCGGATAAAGATCCCCTTCAAAACTGCCCTCGGGCGTCGGTGAAATTTCAACGCTTTCCACAATTTTCGCGGTACATACCTCTGAATGTTTACAAAGTACAAAAAGGTAAACAAAATAAATATCCTCGAGTTTCACTCAATCCTTTCGGCATTGAAAATTCTCTCGACTAGCGCTTATTAAAGATTATGAAAATACCTCGTTAAGGAATTACCGTTCCACCGAGTCTGGAATAGTGAGATTTGTCTTAAATTTCATTTCAAAGTAAAGCGTCCTTGCGTTCTTCCCTTTCTAAAAATAAATGTTTCATATTTTCTCTGACTCGGCTTGATAAAAGGTACATTCGATGCACCTTTTGTATCGAACGTAAAATATAACGATCCTAATTTGAAATCGAATCTCCTGGAAGAGAAAGAAACACTTGGGACTCTGGGGTTCTCACGCATGTAGCACTCTCCCCGGCTTTCCTCTCGTCGGCGCGTGAAACGATATTCCGATCGGCGAGTCGCGAGGTCCCCGACTCGTTCCTTCTTCTCGAATTCCGCTTCCTTTTTTTTCACTTTTCTTCTCTCTCTTCCCGCGTCGAGCTCGCGTCGCTGTTCCTTCTTACTTTTTGGCTCGTTTCACAAGGCTCGTATACCGATGCAAAAGCATTCCCTTGTTCCAACGTCCCGCACCACCGGGTCCCAACAGTTAGCCGTCGCTCGCAGGCCGCACTCTACGCGTCTGAAAGGTCTGAAGGGAAACTTTCCCGTATACCTTTCCCGACGATCGTTCCCTAAGCCTCAGCCCGCTTTTTCTCGCCAACTGCATTAAACATGGATAAACGATTTATGGAGCGACGAGAGCGATCCCAATAAAATGGAGATCGAAAGGTACACAGACTAGCGAGCTTTCAAGTCAATTAGGCGGGGAATCTGTAAGCCGGATACGGAACTGAATATTTCAACCGTTTCGGTTACGGAAAGTTGCGACGAAATCTACAGCTTTGTATATTTTTTTGCATTTGTCGATATTGACGTTCAATTCTGGGAGTAGGGGAGTAGTCCCTAGATTGAGACAGCTAAAAATAATTTTCGAGAAAATTTAACAACTTTTAGAGACGTTCAATCGTACGATGATGTTTTGACATTTGAAGTTTGTCAAAAAAAGTGAGTTCACTTTCGAGTGAAATCGTGTCACCTTATTTTCAGTGCATATTTGTTATTTGAATTGGAAAGAACGAAAAATAAAATAAACAAGAATGTAATAAAAAAGAAGAAGCTTTATTCACTAGAAGAATTATTGTAGACAAATTCAATCATTCAATCATGTAATTTATAAACGAGAAATATTTTATCACTCGCTGATCCGAAAGAATCTTGATTGATTTGGTGATGTAAAAATGATCGTGAAATAAATCGATTGGAAAGGCCATTCATTTGCCATATTTGCATTTGCGCTGTCAATCTTTCCTTTCATTATTCAACTCCTTTTAAATTCTCCGTCTTTTTTTGCGTTCAATAGTTTATTAATCGATCAAATCAAAATGGTAAACTTCAGATAAACTTCTCCATCGATTTTGTATATTAAAATATGACAAAATGTTTACGAAATACAAGATAGTCTTTACAATTTCGTAGCCGAAGCATTAATGTTCTGCAGGATTCGTCAAAAATCCACGCTCTAGTTTCGAATTTAATATTTATTTTATTATTGACGGTTTTATGAACGTTTACATTGAATTCTTAATTTTATGCTTTCGCGTACCTCGACTCGTCACGGCGCGCTTTGTAAGTGTTTGAAGGACTTCTCCTGTTTATCGTATCAAAGTAACGTAT
>JABFQM010000634.1:0-31584 GCA_022816865.1 Zelostemma sp. ZL-2020 | reverse complement strand
GACGTCACAGTACACTTCGGGTAGTTCCGGAGCGTTTGAATCGCAGTTCTCCGCGCTAAATGTTTGAAACGCTATAACTTTTTAAATTATTGTCAGAAAAATATGAAAAAAAAATTTACAATATAAACTGATGTATAAAGAATGTAATTACATTATAAAAAAAAGAGGTGATACAACCCTATGTTGATACAACCATTTGTTGAAAAAACGAAGTCTGTATAACCCTGTAAATTGGCACACTTCAACACACAAAATCATGAAAACTACTGAAATCACTACAAAATTGCATGAAACATTCGAATTGTGCATAAATAATGCGACATATGCAGGAAAGATGCGAACTAGGGTTGAAAAATGTAAAAATTGGAATGTCTTACAACTCCTTACCAATGTTGTCTCACAACTCCCCATATACTGCATTATCAAAATGACGAAAGATTATACACAAATCGAATGATCATGAAAAATTCCTTTCGTGTGTCGAAATGTAATCTACCAATAATGATTTTAAATGTATTTACATTTGCAATCAACTTAAAAAAGTAATTGATAATACCACAAACACAAGTGGTCGAAAAACTTTTTAAAACAAATGTGAACCAACAATCTAGAAAGACTCTTAAAATGAGTGTGGATGCGACAAGTGCTGATCAAAAAGTAGGATAATGTCATGAAAAACAATTAACAATCCTTCGCACTTTCGAAAATTTTCTAATACGGCAGATATTAACTTGTCTCACAACTCCCCATGTCTCACAACCCCCCACTCTGCCCAACCAAATTCCACTTTGAATATAATCATTCCATTCCTATCCTTCTCGGAATGGAATTTCACACCGAAAAAGTGAAATTTCGCCCTAAACAGTTTAGCTTGCTGTACACTGAAACTTTGGATAATAGTTTAAAAAAGCGTGAATTTCATAAATGTTTTGACGTATAGTTTCCATTTATTTTACCATTTATTTACTCAGTTAATATTTCTATCAGTTGTATAACGACAGCAAATGACCTCAAACAATGTCACACTATCGCAGAAAACTTATTAAACTTTCATTACTTTGGCTTTGTTCGGAGTGACCGTCAATTGATTGACTAAAGAATCATGAGTTTAGTTTCCTTTCGTCACGAATTATCAGCTACATCAATGCGAATCCAATTATTTTGATAAAATTATCTAAGGGGCGGAAATTTAAAACGTGTTAAGCGCCAATTTTACCGAAACGCGTTTTTTACATTTTCGTATTTTACTATCGATGGCCGATACGAAAGTATCCTTGCCTGTCATAATTTAAATTCGTCACAAAATACAACAGAAAAATTGTTTACGAAGCGCGGAATGAGAGAAGGGATATAAAGACCTAAAAATAGTTTTTTTAGGTTTCCACCTCTATGGATTTTTGTCGGCTGTTCTTTTACGTAAATTAATAAGAATTTGCGTATCTGCAGAATCCGAGTACTTATAAGGCTACGAACATTCCTCAGTTCATCGACAAGATGAGTTATTTCAAATCACGATTGCTATGAAGTTTCTCATTTTGATATAATACGTGCGCAATGTGCATGTACTAATGGCAACGTAATGTGTATAAGTCCGAGCCCAAAATCAATCAGAATCAATATGAGTATTGTTTTACGGAGTATCCAAAAAACATCAAGTCTCTGTTACAAGTGAAAATATCTTCAAAATATATGTTTGAGAGATTTATTTGTAAAATACGAAATGAATAATTTCAAATCAGTTGATTGAGTACAAAATAAATCAGTCACAGGTTAATTCGTCTTCTTTTCCAACCTCATGTACAAAATATTTTGAAAAGATATTTCAAATGGAAATAGTATGTATTTCACAAATGAAGTAGCAATCCAATAGAAAGGTAACAAATATTTTCATCGTATCATCGCTCGTCAAAGAAGGTTAATAAATATGGAACTAATTAGTGGTAAGAGGAGCAACGAGGGTCGAAAAATGTTAAAAATTACGTGACGTCATGTTTAGATGGCCCCTTTTGCTAAACAACGTTCAAACATTTTCCTCGTGTCGAGCTCTAAAAGTTATTTTGTACGTCGTAAGTTAAAAAATCCTCAACAATCGAACGCGATCGTTCGCTGCACGTGTAAGTCATTACAGTATATCATGAATTTCAGTGGTAGTTTCCAGATACGATCCTATTTTATGATGACGTTCATACATTTGTGTATGTAATAATGTGACTGGATATGTAAACAAATCTTTAAAATATATTTTACTGCCAATCCACGAACAAAATAATAATTATACAATGAAGGGAATGTTAAAAGTTGCAAAATTCATATTTTCCACTGCATTGATCAATTTACCAAAATTTTGAGTAAAAATAACAAGCTGCTTGTCTCAAAATTGATGATGTATACAAAATACATGTAATTTTTTCTTATCAATTCATAGGTTGAAAATAATTTATTCAACACTCCAAAAATAGCATACAGTCCGATTTTCGTCGTTTATTCAAAAATATTTATTATAAAATAAGTATACATAAATTCAAACGTGAGCGTATAAAATATAAGAGATTATCGTAGAAATAACAGTGAACCAGTTCAGTCGAAAAGTGAAGGCTCCATTCTTCATGTACGCATCAACAACATGAATTTTCCAGCCCATATTTGCATGGGTGAAAGAATTATAGTACACAGTATCGGGCCACGAAGAATTTGGTGCCACTTCTAAAACGCCTCCGTCCCCTATTCGAAGTAAATTCAATAAAATCAAGTTTCTATTTCCGAATCTCATAATTTTGTAGGAACTTTTAACTCACCTGGTTCACAAACCTGAGTAAGCGTTCTATTGAACTTTTTAAAGCTTGGATAATCGTCATCCAGTCTTCTATCTCGGTCATGATGTTCGCTCAAACACAGTGGACCAACTAAAAAAAACAGTAAGGTAAATGTCCCAGTAATGGACCAGCTGAGCAAAATTCGAAATTCAAACGCTGATTTCCAAGTAAAAAATAACTTTTTAGATTCTGTTCTTTTCGTAAACAATGTAGCATAATCTTAAGAACAAGTTGCATTTTTTGTTTTTGTACAGTTATAATTAGTTTTTTAATTACGTGCAATTAAGTAGTCGGAAGCACGAATGTCCCAGTAATGGACATGGCTGGGAAAACTGTGATTACGATTAAAATTGAAAACCATTTTCAACTACGAGTGTTATCTGAAACGACAACTTTTTATTTTGTAAAAAAAGTTAATAATAATCACGTTCTTCGTATTTCTTTCACGGCCCGGCCCATTACTGGGACATGGTCCATTACTGGGACATCTACCTTAATTGATAATCGACAAACTTCCAAAACATAAAATTGTTGTGTAAAATGACGCAAAATTGCTGTACCTGAAGTAGGTCGCGGTGCACCTCTCCTGGTAAACTCGACACCCGCCAAAACCCTAACTCTACTTTGAGCAGCATCGGATAGTCTATCGTATCCACCGTGAAGTTCGTCTGTTATGATTAAGGGATGATAGTAATTCGCGCTGTGGGGATTGTTGCCGCCGAAAACCTTGAAACTGTACGTTAAACCGCGGCGCAAATATAATTCCGGAACAAGTTGGCCATTTATGTACCAGGCAATGCCGATAGTTGTTTGTCCTCGAATAATAAGAATAACATTTCATCACTTGTAATTGATTATTCAACTGATTTCGCGCGAGAAATACCTGTAATTGCTTGATAGCCTCGTTTCCCTCCAGATGGACCAATGGTCGCTTTAAACGTTCTGATATTTCGGTCGAATATTTCTGCTTTCTCCCAAGGTTCTCTGAAATAACGAGAAATGTATTGCATTTTACCGTAAAACTGTCTACGTTTTTTAGAAAAGAAAATCTGAAGCATGTTACCTGAGTTTTTCATTGGTCTCCGTAAAATCCATGCAGTTATCTTGCGGTTCTGCGCGATTCAGTTCTAATTTCAAATCGCTTTTTGGGTAAATATCGTGAAAGTTGGGCTCTTTGTTCTCGTCTAGTTTACCTATGGCCCACACAACGTACACTGGTTTGTCAGTGGGGTATTCTTTGTCTCCCGAATCGGCTACAATTTCATTGTGAAAATATTTTCTTATTATCTTATTCTGCTGGTCAATGCTTCAAATACGCGTTCTTACATGATATAAGCGTTCTCCGATAAGTTATAACGTTAATTCCATTTTCTCTCACAGCTGTGTAGATTTGATTGCTGTCCAAACCGCCGACCAGCTCGTCTTTGCAAACGCCTTTGTATTGCCCGAGTACTTTTCCACACTGAACAAAAACCCATCATTTTACAGTTTAAAAATACAAATAAGCTGGAAAGGAAGAATTTAATTATTTAAAACTTTTGCATACCGGAGCCTTGGCAGTTATATTGTAATCTGTGGCATAACCACGTGTATCATCCATGTAGGCTATCGTGACATCGGCACCTTCCATTTGACTACGCTCGTTAGAGCCGGATAATCCGAATGCCATGTATTCATTTTTTGCTGCAAAATAAGAAAGAATAGGTTCATCAATTGTTAAAATTTCGCTGGGAATCAGATGCAAATATTTCAATACTAACCAATTTGTCCTGTAAGTCGAATCGTTATTTGAGGACCAAAAATTTCCCAGCTCATTTGATATTTTCTATGTAGTTGGACGCAATTCGGCAAAGACTTGGATTGTTTGATAACCTGGAAATTAATTGTTCATGCCACTCTTAGAATATTTTCAGTTTGTTGTTATTTTTATAAGAATTACCTTTACTAAAGAAGGCGGAACATTGAGACCATCAGGTATGATAACCGAACCCAAGTTCGTTTTGCTGTCAATATCGTAAACACTCAGCCAGTCAATCTTGAAAATCGTCATTTCGCCGGGTAGTTGTATAATGATGTCTTCGTTTTTGTAAGCGCGAAGCGAATCTAAACTGTAACATCAATGAAATGCAAAACTTGACATATTTTTACGATAACTCAACCGTTTTTGTTATCGGTTATTTTATACAAAATCTACAATTTTCAAAATTAATACGGAAATACGTCACAAGTCATGAAAAAGGTACGAACTATCCAAGTTCATCGGGAACTTGTTGTCCCTTGCTGGAAGGTTGTGGGCCAGAGCCAACCCAAAAATACGTATTCTGGCCGTGGCCGTTGTAAGAAAACTGTGGAATGTTGATAGTTTTTGCGTCCAAAATAACCAACGCTTCCGATGTAACATTGTTGGATCGTTTCGAGAACTGCGATACCTTCTGCGGCGCTGGTGGATCGAATTCCTCGGGAATGTAAACATCGCCAAATGTATTCTACGAAATTAAACATTTAAAAAACTGCAAATTAATTTTCTTCGAACCAAATTTGTTTTCTTTACCTGATTCGACAAATCGTAGATGGCAAACCATTTGAGGTCCGTAATTTTTTTACCATCGGGCAGTGTTAACGTAAAGTCCTTATTGAGGTATCGATCAAGTACATTCGTCCTAAAAATATCCATTTTATTTATAATTAATCCGCATGAATGGGACGATATTTTCGTGACTTTTTTTTGAATTACTGACTTTCCCCATTCGTCAGGTACAATGAAACCCTGGGGACCGGGTCGATTCGAAGCTCCAGCCCAGAAAAAGGTGTCGGCTCCATTTCCATCGTAACTAAATGCCGCCAGGAGAAATGTGTATTCATCAACAGCGTAAACGTCGCCAGAAACTTGGTGGTGGTAAGCGTTTAATTTTCCTAGGTATTTCCCTCTGTACTCCTCGACGTTTTCTTCAGCATTATCTGCAAGTGAAAGTTTGATATAAACTTTGAAATTCCAATCAATTTTTTCCTCAACAAATCAAAAAACTGGTTGACAATTGCATTCACATTCTTTAACGGGAAAAATAACGTTTTTCTTCTCAAATTTTATTTATTGCGGTTGTAAAATAATTTCGCAAAGATTGATTAAAGTCGAATTAATGCTGCAATCTTATAACCTTGATAAATGAAACCGTTAACTCAGAGATTTCAATGCTCGATCATGATATTGGAATGTTGAATGATGTACCATAAAAAGAAACATTGGCATTCAAATTAATATTGGTATTTGTAATGTGAAATTAGTTTTCATCTTTAAACGGATAACAATTATTGAGAGAGTTGGATGATCACTCACTGTGGCACGCAAAGAAAACCGATGCTGTCACTATCACAGTCCACCACTTTTTTACAAATGTTGCCATGATTCTATCATCTCGGTGTATTGCGATGATTTTCCATGAGTAGTAAAATTGTTATACAAATCTTGTGCTAATTTTCTGTATCATTTTGCACTGGTTGAGTTAATTTTACGTAAAAAAACTGCCGTTTTTGGAGTTGCAACGAAGAAGTCGGAGAGAGCAACACCTTGATTTTGACAATGAAACTGTAGAAAGCGAACCGAAGTGGTTCGTCGAGAAATAATAACAGGTAGTGACTCCAGGTAGGACACGTACAAACTGAAGAGAAAGTATGCTACAGCGGACATGGAATCCACGCATCAGGTAATAAAAAGAGATAATATAGAAACCTGCAATGTATCGATGTTTGAAATGATAAGATACGAAATTTCATATTTTAAAAAGTGAAATTTTCTTGCTCCGAGAGACCGCTATTACATAATTCAACGTAACACGGAGCGTCACCAATAATATTCATTTATCTTAAATTTTAAGAAATTTTGCTTAAGGATAATTTTTTAAATTTATTTGAATGTGCAATTGAATATTCATTTGATTCAAATGCGGGAAAGTCTCATTAAAACGTCACTAAATTTTACTATTGAATTCAATATTTTTTATAAATTCAAGTAGTTTGGATTCGTAATTGAAAATTTTAAAGAAACTGAAACTGGACTCACTAAAAAAAATGAGATTGATGTTCTTTTGTTTATTGAAACTGTCATTTTGACAATCAAACTCGTGTCATGTCAGTCATTTCGGATTTATTTACAAATATACTCAATGAAAACCAATTCTCTGTTCAATTTTTGGCCAATTAAACTTTACGCTATTTGGATTTTTATTCTGAATATTTCTCACAATCAAAGGTAACTTGTTCAGTTCATGTTTTTTATTTTAGTGAGTCAATATCAAGTAAAAGTAATGGAAATTATCTACAAATTAAGAGTCAAAGCCGGTGACACTCCGAAACTCGAAGATGATGTTGGTTCCGTGCTCTTAAATCCAGACAATAAGCACTGTTGGAAAGATGAAAAATTAACGATTCTTGGTTATCGAAAACAATTTCAAGATGTGCTTTCCAATGTATTTAAAATTTCCTTTACTCAACTCAATTCTCTTCTGTCTTAATCACTCGTGAAAATGATTGCAATGCTTTAAAAACAAGGTTTAGTGTTTCACATTTCATTTTATAGCTTGTTACGTCCTTCCGGTTTCGTTTCAGATAAAAGTAATAAATTGCGAAGACGATCGCTTCATTGCTTTGATATTGGATTATTTTTATACATGCTCGAATAGCATTCGCAATACATCCAAAGACGAAACGAAACATTTAATGCAACAGATACTAGCAGATGTTATGGGTGGATATTTACACGTTTATTTATTACCTTTATTGAAAGACTCTTATTATGCCGGCAATATAAAGTACCACAACGTTAAGAAAATTTTTGACCTTTTCGATCATTTCAAAAATGTGTTGCATACAAATGGGGATGGTTGGAGAAAACCAAGGTTGCATAAAATGAACGTAAAAACATCTCCGCTTGTTATAAAACCGTTTAAAAAGCAAATGACTTGTGATGGACTCATAACGTACTCTACGGGTAATACTTCCGAGTATGAAAAGTAAATCAAACTTCGATTTTCATAATTTAATAATTTACTGAATATTTTCCAATGATAATTAGGAAATGCGACATGTGGTGAACGGGTGATTGTGCCTTTGCCGTTTTTAGACGAAAATCGAAATCCTAATAGGTACTTGATCAGAAAATATGTATTCAAAGAAATTATTTCAAACCTTAACTTTCTGTGCGGCAGAATGTTACATGCTCTCGTTTTATGAAAATCAATTTTGATATTTCTGTCAGCATCGCACTACCATTCACAATTGACAACTTACAATCTCTTTATGCCGAAAAATCAGCTTTCGTTTTGGTCAAGTACTATGTAGCTACTGTAAAATGCATCGCTCATAAATCCAAAACCAAAGACGAAATTATGGAATTTCAAAGGGACTTTTTTGATTGGCTCAAACAGATAGTACGTATTAATATTTTTTTTCTGATAAAGAATGATAATTTTATTATGTATATTGTATTATTCTACAATTTGCTTTGTTACAGATTCATCCTCGATTAAAGGATGAGAAATGGTACCCAGCTTTTGGTGGAGTACTACGGATTATGTCTTCATTAAAACAAGCAGGTGAGCAACAATCATTCAAAATTGTTTTTCTCGTATGCACAAAATTTGTAAACGTATCTCAATTTCGGGGCATTCCCGAAAAATTTTGAATTTTACAACGTAATCCTATGTCAAAAACTACGTCAGATACCTATATAATGTGATCCAAAAACGGACAATTTTTCACGTAGCCTTTTTTTCCGTGAAGACTTCGATTACTTTTTAATGTTTTAAATATTTTAGGAATACAAGAATCTTACGCAAAACACGTGAAAAAACTAATCTCTACTGATCCTTCTGTAGCTGCCAATATATTATTCAATAACACTTTGGAATCGCAAAGGAAGAAAAAAGGTAAGCTTGAATTTAATAAGGCTTTTCATCGAAATTTATCATTTTCATCTCAGGTGGCGAAAGCATCTATGCTTTGGGAACAATGGAATTAATTATAATTGCTACTACAAGCGCATTGCTGGTTTGGCTTCTCATTGGGCTCACAATAGTTTGCTGCCGATTTTTAAAACATCGCTACGAAGAATCGGCGTGATAGTATTCGTAAGTCCTTAAAACATACGAAATTTATCACACCCTCCGTAAAGAAAATCAATCATTTTTCAGAATATAAATTCTGCATCGACAAGTGCTAGTTAATAAGTGTGCCGTCAAGTAAGATTTATTGTAGTTCTACTGCCTAGAAAATTATTATAGCGTTTTATATGTAGAATAAATGAGTGAGTCGACAATGAATGCTGAAAATTACAATTTGCGATTTCGAGCTAAAATAAGACAAATTGCAGTATCTATAAATAAAGCCCGATCAGTCTTGTCGTGTGTCGCTCATTGAAATTGAACGTTCATTGACCATATTTCATCCACTAAAACCAATATCAACAATCTGTAAAAACCAATAAAATCATAAATAAAAAGTACAATTTTCGGGACTAAAAATTCTATTAGTAGAAGAACGTTTTCTGCGATAGCTAAATAATCAAGAACCCATAAATGATGATATCCGTGCGATCGATCCGAAATAGTCGTGAGTCAGTGATAAACAGTGGAGCTTTCGTTGCATGTCAGCGTGACGCGTTTCGTCGCTCGCGCTAAAGCTCTAATGGACCAATGAAAAACGAGCGCTGGAATTTCAAACATGTCTCGCGCTTCCGGACCTAGTTGCATCTCCATTAATTTTCCCCCGACGATCGGGTAAAAAGAATTCGCGAAATGTCGATCACCTCGCGATTGCGTGGGCGCGAGCTCGCTCGGACAACGACGTTCGGCGTTTCGTGGGGTAATTTTAGATCGGTAAGATAGCATCTTTGGTAGAAAGGAGAGAGAAAGAGGGACAGAGGGAGATGCGGTTGGAGGAAGCGAGGCGAGAATAAAATCACGAAATGAGGGAGATGGAGAGAACGAGAGAAAGAAATGAAAGACCGGGTGTGAGTGGTCTCTCGAACGCAGTAATGCCGACCATCTCTGACTGTGTGCGCCAAATTGGTACCCGATAAAAAGACGTTTACAAGCGGGACCGATTTTCACTGCTTAATGGCCAGTGACACAGTTACTGCATTCGATTAGACGAAATTTGCCGGTGAATTTGCGGGCCGCGACGCATTTTTTTTTCTATCAATCTTGCGATCCGTGACCTGTGCGCGGAAAATGTTATGGAATCTTCCGAGGAGAGACGTTTTCCTCGGCGACTAAAAAAAGTGCACATTTCGAGGTGGAGGAAATGGAGATAAAATTCAGTGAAATTTTTTCAAAACGACTGTTGCTTCGGGAGGCATTCGCGGGGAAAGAAAGTTTTTTTGAAAATGAAAAGAGGAATTTATTATTTTAGAAACGGTACGATGTTACAGAAATATGTCATTCGAACCCAAATACGTCTGTTTCCGCTGACCCGGTTTCCGGGTTTAGTTTTCAGTAAGAATTATTACGTAAAGTGTTTGAATAGAGCTTGTGAGTTGAAAGAATGATCCGATTGTCACGTGTTTAATCGATTTTGCAATTTTGAATTTCAAACTGTTTAATGAAATTATGGATTTTCATCTCAGTGAAAACGTAACTTTTTCTTCTCTATTTGTTTATGAAATTAAATGTGGATGTAACGTAACTCGTTGGAATTTGGCAAAAATAAATTAATTTTGGCATTTTTTGCTATCTATTTTCAATTATTGACCTCTATTGCGAGCATTCACCGAGCTATTACCATAATCATAATAGCAATAATAATTAATCTGGCATGCACAATTTCCTGCTCATGAAATAACGCAATTGATACGAAATAATTAAATAACGAAAGATGATAATAATAAATTTGTGTGGAAACGTGTATCTGATTATTTTAAAATTTGCATGTGGTAAATTTCATTCAAATTACAAATCTGAATGATTTGTAGGTCGAATCTGATAATTCTATTACAACTGGTTGAAAATGTAAACATTGGTATCTTGATTTAATCATTACATCAACCTCTGGTGTAAACAGTCATTTTTCTTAGTCGCGGAATTTACTTTAAAACGAACTACGAACGCCCACTCTTTTCTTACGGGTTCGCAATAGCAATGGTAACAGTGGCGATTGTACATTTCTATTGTGAAATAAACAAAAGCATGACGAAACTGTTTACCCATTAAGAATTTTATTTCATGAAATAAATTGTACATGTTTGGATATCACATCTACTGATTCACGTAACATTGATTTTGTTATATCGATTCACATAATAACAATGCTATAAAACGTTTTATTTGGTCATACATTTTACATGACTAAAATTTTCCTATGACTCAAAAATGGTTTGCAAAATTTCTAAATTCTGATGATACATTAAAAAACAGAAAATAATTTACATTTCTTTTTTTATGATTGTATGGACCTTAAGTTTAATTTAATTTATATTCAGTTTCGAATTTGAATATTCGTCTTTATTTAAATATAGAACATGTACATTCCAGCATATTTTTACGTACCACTGAAATGTGCAAAGTAAAATTAGGATTTTTTTTCGAGAATTGTATTGAATAAAAAATGATCTACGATTTTTGTCGAATGCATGTAATTTTTATGAATATGAATGTTTCTTTACTCGGCTTTTGCATTTAAAAATGTAAAGAACAGCATGAAAAAAGTATTGAAAATTTATCAAGGCTCAGCAATAAACTCCGACAATATTTATTTGTTTATCTATTTACCCAGACTGCTGAGTGGGACGTAAAATTTTGAAGTAGCAGTCATTTATGAGCAAGAAAGATTGCATTAGACATTTGAAGGCAAATTACGGCGAGTGGCTTCCTTTCAACCTCTGATCAGTTTTATCTCGTCACTTTGAGTGTAACATCTACAAAGATGATAGCAGGAACGGGTGTAAGTATGGGAGGAGCAGGGATGCTACGCACCAGAAGAAGAGACGTCAGCATAAAGCCTAATAGAAAACTAGATCGAAAGTCGTCAAGAGGGATGATTTATGAGAATGAAGAACTGAGGCTGAGAACCATACATATCAATGCGGAGGTTGAACAAGGTAAACAGCGAAAATGAGAACATGATTTTGCATCTGCTTTGATAACATCATATGCAATCACTAATTCCATGATTACAATCAATGATTTGATTAATCAAATGAAATAAAAGGCATTTTGCGTGAATGGAATTTAACTGCGCAATAATTTCAATAATTTTCTTTAATTATTATAAACATATTGAGTAATATTTTTGTTCGAAAATACGTGGTGTTATGATCGTAATTTAATTTCTGGGCAATGGAAATAAGAACAATGTAATACCGTTCTCACAATTGCATTGTTTATTTAATTTCACGCTTCAAATCTCATATGAAAATCAGAATACACTCTCGAGAGAAAAATGATAGACTTTTACGAATCAATGCAAGTAAAATGAACCCAATAAACTACGACAAATCCTTGAATGCGTATTAAACATTTTTATTGAAAAACATGACAGAATCATACGACAAAAAATCTCTAAAAAAGCATGAAAAGTATGAATTTTTTCTATTAATACAAAGCTGACGGTTGAGCATCATCCCCACGTATTGCGAAATTTCCTTAAATTCGTATTACTAATCGTTTTTCACAGAAAAAATATTATTGGCCTTGTAACACTTTGAACAAGAGTAAAATTACTGGGTCGAAAGAGTCTCATTTTTTACCGCCAGAGCCGTTTTATTAACGGTTTAATTTTCACAGTTTCAAATGTTACAAAAAAGTACAAACATGAAAAGAAAAACTCGCATGCAATGCCAAAACATTCAAAGTCACCCGGAATATAAATTGCTCATGCATTGACAATAAGTACAATTGCATGGAAATGCAAATAACTTGTTTTCAGAATTTAAAACTTTCGAATTGTTACATGCTAATTACACGACCAATTTAACATGCGTAAAGTGACATTTCAGAAATTCGTATTCTTCATAAATAGCCCTTCCAAACATAATCGTCGTGTTATACTGCTGACGCAACACTATCAGGATTTAAATAGTTGCGAGACACGGTGATCCCTTGGCACGTTAAAGATTCCAATAGATGAAACGAGTAGAAGCGAGACGGAAAATAAAGAGTCCGAAGTAGGGGTAATGCTTTGGAAGTGGTGCAGTTACATTCAACCAGTTTGCCCGGTAGCTCAAAATGATCAACATTTGGTTTTTGTGACAAACTGTCAAAATCACGTTCGATCGAGAAATGAGAACATTTAACGCCAACGCTTTTATTCGCAAACATTGATGCTTTCTCGTGTAGTTTCATTGAGAAAATCTCTCTTGACATGAATTTTTTACATTTCAATGATAAAACAAAAAACGTACTTGAATCTTTTAATGAATTATGTGAATTGACAGTGAGTGACAGCAGAATGTTTGGAACCTGGCATGTTTTTTCATACTGCATCAAGTGATTTATTCTAGATTCATTGTTTTGTATTAGTTGAATTTTAGGGAAATATTTCATTGCTTGCAAAAGAGACTATTTTGAAACGTAACAGAATTTTGTTTAGAACTTTGACGTAGTTGTAGCGCTTGGCTATATTAGTACAGTTGTTTGAAGTTACTAATATAGAAAAGTAGTCGATGGAACCCCATTTTATAAAAATAATTCAGTTTTAAATGTATCGCTGTATCGATAAAGTTGAACGCAAGTTTTATTTCTTGCGACAAAATCGTTTTAAAAAATATGTAAAGTATTGTAAAAATTAAATGTATTCGGAAAAGATTAAAGAATCGTTGAAAAACATTAGATTTAGAGAATAATTCGAGATCAACGTGGGTAGTTTTTTGATTGAAAGCATGGACTGAAATCAACTTGGAGCAGTATTGTAAAGACTAAAAATATATAAGAACACCGGGTGCGATCGCTTGATACGTACATAAGTTAGTATTTCAGTGGACCAGCGCCTGCGTGTTGTAGAGAAGCCATCGCAAAGTGTGCACTGCATGAATTAAAAATGAAAAAAGTGTATTGCTATGAGAGTAAATTCAGTGGCATTATTTTCCTGAACGTCACATTGAATCATTAATCGTTCGAAGAACATGGGCACGATGGAGAGGAAAGACAGAACGCGAATGAGAAAAAAAAGTCGAGAAAGTATGTTCAATATGTAAAAAATTGCCTGATTCCAAAATTTTGGAATTCAAAAGAATCAAAGCGCTTTCCAACACTACATGTTACATTTGTAGCAAAAATAATAGAATCTTTCTATTTTTTTATTTCGCTGTGACATTTGCAGAAACACTTAAGTTTATTTCCTTTCTGTGTTTACATTCACAAATAGTTTGACGTTTGCGACAGGTAACGCGTTTAACAGCAGTGTGCACAAGCTAACATTAGACATTTGAAACATGCGCGTGTATACATACTTGTATTTCCATTAAAAACTGAAAATTGAAAAGAAAATCTTACGTAGGATTCGCAGTTTTTTTTAATAGGGCAAGAACTAAAACTACTTTTATAAAAATTTGGGTTATTTTGTATTATGATTTCATCCGTTGAATTGATTTTACCATAGATACGCCAAATTATTCAACTCGAAAGGATTTTGACGTAGAATTGCATTTTTATTAAGTAAAATATTACTTTAATGACTTTCAGTTTGCTGTTTCAGGTCAAAACGATATCAAGAAGCTTCGACGAGAAAACGAGCAACTCCGAAGGGAAATATGGGGTCTTCGTGACGAATACGATAAATTAGAAGAGCTGTTAAAGAAGCAAAAAGTGCAAGCAAAACTAAACGAGATTGAGGAAGTAAGTAATCGAAATATCAAATACATAAAGTAATAAAAAATGTATTACGCCAGAATTCATTGAACTTGCAGGAGAATTCAGAAGACAGTGGCTCGGAGAGCTCGGATGATACCGACGATGAAGACGATGAAGACGATGATGATGAAGAGGAAGACGATAAAGCTGGTGAGAAGAAAGAAGATATTAGCAGCAAAGAAGAAAGATTGGAGAACACGGAAAATCAAAAAATTTCTTCGGAAAGCGCAAACAACGATTCCAATCGACTGCGAGTTAATTTCGATGAGTTATCTGTCGTTGACGAAGAAGAAGAGCTGAAAAAAGGAAGGGAAGCGAAAAAAGGCAATAAAAACTCAGATCACAAGAATCAAGAAATGCGCACGATCGAGACGATTCCAAGTTCGTCGTACTATCCGCTTCCTTACGAATCGTCTTCGAACAACACTTCCTCCAGCTATCATTTTCCCCCGAACTGTCCATTTGTTTTTCCAAGTCCAACGAAATTCAATTTGCCCAGTAGAAGACCAGACAATACTGTTTTTTTAATACCAACTTGTTCGCCGATTTACAGCAATTCAGCAACACCAATGTCCAATACACCTGGAATCGCCGATGGATCTCAAGAAGCCATTTCTGGACTGTTGGCATTTGCTCCGTTCGACCAATCACCAAGATCATCGGAATCTTCGGCTCAGACAGAAAGCACCGTCGTCGTGTCGCCCAAAATCGAACCTGCGGCTTCAAGATTTCAAATGCAACTTCCAGCTACAAGCAACGCCATTCATTCAAACATTCCAAACACTTTAGAGAGAGAACAAGCTGGCCAGGAAACATCGACGATTTTGAGAAAACCTAAACATTTTTTCGCTCCTCTACTGTCTAAAAGTCAACAACAAATGCAGGGAGAACTTTCTCCGATATCATCGAACGACATTGCAGAAAATAAATATCAGTTCACGAAAGGATCAGCTGACATTTTCATCGACACGCCAGTACTTCGAGGTAAAACAAGTACGAAAAATGAGAATGGCCAGAATAGTTTTCTGAGCTCCGAGGAACTTTTCGTAAATGGAGAAAATAAATCGAGTCCCAGTTCTGACAATCTTCTGGTGAGATCTTTGTCGTGTCAAAATCTTCCATCTGCTTGTCGGCAGGAATCACTTGCGGAAGGAGTTCAAACTGCCACTAGCAATTCGAAAACTCATCTCCATGCCAAAAGTGACAACACTTTGGACACGTCGAAACCTTTTCGAAGTAAACTCAACGTCACTTTGAAATCACCGAATGCGAATCGGGAATCTAGTCCTGCTCCAGAGGTTCCGGCACCACCTTCTTTCGCAGGCAACTTTTTCAACGACAAGTACCGTCAGCATTTCCAGCAATATTATGCAAACAGCGCCCAAAATCCGTTGACCGTGCAAGTGAGCGACCCTTGTAACCAGCAGTTTTGTCTCGGGTTCAACTGCTACAATTTCTTGCCGGTCCAATCACCTGATTTCGGAAAACCCGCGATCTCCGAAGAAAACGCGGCCAAAGCTCGGGAGATTCAGGTGACTTCTTTCGAAAAACCCAGCCCGCACACTCTGCAATTTCCATCGATGACTCCCTGCGACTTGAGCCTACTTTTCAGCAAAATACCAGCTCTGGATTCGGGAATTCAGAGTCCAGGAGTTTACCAAACTGCGGCTAACCAACAAGAAATTAAAGTGCATTGCGAAACGTGCACTAAGAAAGTACCTGCGCGTACCCAAACTTCCCCAGAAGACAATTCGTCCAAGGAAGATCAAACGGATCAAAAGCAGAAGAAAACGAAGAAAGAGAAACGCCAGACATCTGCAAAATTTCAGAAAAGAAGAGAGAGGCAGAAGAAACAAACGAGCGTGACCTCTTCCGATGTTCCGGACACGCCGACGGAAGCTCTAGAATTGGACAAGACGAGGACCAGTGTTTTAGAGGAAAATAATGAAAGTCGATCCTCTTCTTCTGGCCGGGAATCGCCGAAAAATCGGATGTCGCTTTACTTCACTCCAAGAAAAAAGAGCGTTAAAGGTCTGAGCCTGGATATTAATAAAGCTAAACGATATTCTGGCGCTGAGATCTTGGACAGTTCCGAGAAAGAGAAAATGAGTCCGGCTCGAAATGAGAAGGGACGCAAGACGAGCACCAGTAGTGGAAATGTACCCTGGTGCGCGTGTTGGGGTAATGGCTGTATTTGAAATAATAGTAAATTAGACCTTCAGCGCATTTATATCGATCGGTCGAAGATTTTAATCAACGTGTACCTTGTTGGATAATTAATTATGCGCAAGAAAAGCACTCATCATTAGGGTATATCTTGAATGCAAATCAAAAATGTATTACAAGATAAAAGCAGTTACTCTTGTTGGAGTAATTAAATATTTCCCAGGGCTCTTGATGAACCTCGTCAATTTTTTCGGAACAATTTCGTACTCGAAGACGAAATCACATTTTTGGGATAATTTACATTACCTCGGCAAAGGGAATTTCATGATTCTTTACGTTGACTAATTCTACAAATTTTATGATGAAATTAATATATTATATGTTTGTTTAATGTGAAGTATTTGTTAATCTGTTTTATAGTTTAATAAAAACTTTTGAATGTATTTTTTATTCTTATTAATCTAGCCCCTGAATACTATAGGAATGAAAAGAAACATCATAATTTGCAGGTAAATAAAACGTTTCAAGTGATAAATCTTTTATTAATGAATCTTTTACGAATGCGTACAACATTTTTATGTTCCACATGTAATAACGGTACATATAGCAATTATTATAATTACACATATTGACGGCTGTAAATTTAAATGTTTCATTTCAGAATATTGATGGACCGAGAAATATAAAGTTCGTCAATATTTTTATGTTTATAATCTAAAATTAATTACGATTTTCTTGAAGCTCCATTTGGAAATTCTTGATGTTAAGAAAATGCTAAGCAGATCATTGGAATATCACTTTATGAAATAAAATTTGTATATTCATTTAGTGAAATGTAAAGGAAAACATAATGTGATACGGGGTAATAATGAGCCAATTCCGTAAACTTTTATATTTATTTTATGAATCGACTGATTTAAATGTCGTTTTTTGTACGTGGATATTATAATTAGTAATGAAAAATATTAACATGCAGTGCAAAAATAACAAATGGTTTAAAAACGAGCCTTACACATTGAATCGAAATATTTTATGTTTAAATAAACACTAACTCTGCCTCATCCATAATTGGGCAATTTGTATCTTTGACCGCAGTATCTGTCATAGCAGTGTTTTAAAAAACCTTCTTAATATAAATGAGTTATCTAATTTTTAAAATAATTAATGTTAAAGAATTTTAAAGAAGAATCAAAAATTTGTGATAAGCGACCTTCCAAAGTTACCAATGTGAATATCACTTTTTTATTTATATCCCAAAAACTTTACTTAATTGACAGTAAAATGTATTTGAAATTTGAATTCGTTAGAGACGCAATCAAAATTTTTTTTAAATTAGAACATTACAATTCAGAAATGGTGTTTATTTTTTAAAGAAATATACAATGTTCATGGAAATTTGGAGAATGTAAATCCATCGTGACGTCCACCTCAAAACATCGCAAAAATCATCAAACTGATTAGAATAGTCCGATCAATAATATGACGGCTCATTTTTAAACCACTTTTCTGTATAGCTCAGAATTATCCCGCAACATCTAAGTTTCCAATAATTGCATCCACAGAATCTTTGATTCACATATGAAAAATTTATTTTAGCAATTCTCATGCATGCTGTAAATTTTAATAAAACACTCAACGTTCATTTTCTTGATACAAGGCAAGATATTCATATTGTTCACAGGATTTTGCTTAGCTTTGAACATTTTGGAAGAAAGCAGTTTACGTGCTGCTTTTAATGCGAGCGTTATCGATATTTTTGTTTTGAAAAGGCACAATATATTTTTGCACGAGCATGCGAGCCCATTTGTCAATCGATGATTTTTTGTGTCCAAAAATATTTTTCCAGTACTCTGAACATTTTTATATCCTAAAACTGATTACTGTAATTGACTCGTAACCTTATTGACCATTTCTTGTAGTGATGTATTAACGTTCCAGAGAAATGGAAGGGGTAAATTAATGAATGAAAAGAGTTAAGTTACTATGTATGAATAAAACATGGAATCACTGCAGTAATATTACGAAAACTATCTATACCTAAAAACAGCCATTAATGTATCATCGGTTAAGAACAGTTGGTATTTTGACTATAGATTCGAACGTTACGATGACGCAAAAATATTAATCACATTGCGATCGAAGCTTTCAATTTGTAACATTTATCTCAGTAGCATAGTCGAAAAATAAATCGATTTATTAACATTTCTATAACATTCTCAACAATATTTCTTCTAATCAATAAATGTTCTATATTATAAATCGGCCTCGTCTGTTTCTGCTTTTGGGACTTCTTTCTCAGCGTTTTCTCCGCTTTTCCCGTGGACCTCTGGGATTTCTACCATTGCTGGTACCACGGATTGCAACGATCCTTCAGCCATTTGGACACCGATGCTTGCACCTATCTTTTGACTAGCATGCTGAAATTGGTCCGATAGCATCACCTAAAATAAAAAACAATACATGCAATTCTTTGCAAGGAAAAAGAAATTCAAAAAGTTTGTTGTTCCTGATAAAATTTTAAACATGCAACTTTGAGGGTACACAATTATAGTTTTGAAATTAAATTTACCTGGACGACATTGATAAACATCGACGTCAGTGCAAGTCCAAAAACTAGGTACACTATCGAGCACATCATGTACACCGGATGCTAATTAAACGAGAAAGCGTATCATTAATATTCGGTACATTACAGCTGAAATTCTGTGCTTGAAGCTTGATTATCATTCGTGCACGGTGTCGCTATTAGCATCAACAGAAAGAAAGATTTGGCAATTCTACAATTTTGTTGAGTAAAAATGCAATATTCGCAAGGTCAGAAAACTGCGAGTAGTGCAATTTCAAACCGCAAATTCTTTCTTTGTGTTTATCATTTGTGATATGTAAGTAATCCAAGTGCGATGGTGGTTGTAAATTTCGTTCAATTATCTGAGCTTACCATCTGAACACCACCGTGGAAAAAACAAATTATGAATGAAACTGATTTCGAGAGCATCTTCATTTAAAGAGAAATAATGAAGCATTGTAATTTCAAACTGAAAATCAAAGTAGCGAATTGTTATGTTGATTCGATGAAACGATCGTATTTGTTTTTCTTCAATATAAAAAAATGTTATAAAAAATTATTTTATCAATCATCTTTTCATTACCTTGGGTACGTAATCTGAAAATTAAGAAAAAACGAATTAAACAAGAAGATAAGAATCAGTCGAAAAAAGTTTGAAAAAGAAACATTGATAATTACCTCCGAATCCGATGGTGCTCATCGAGATGAAGACGAAATAAAAACTATCGAAAAAGCTCCAGTCTTCGACCATAAAGAATAAGGTGGCGCCAATGAACATGTAACCGATCAAAATGAATATGGCCACTGAAATTGGCAAATTGAATTCATCGTCTATATCAAACGTCGACATAGCTGGTGTGCCCGGTGTGTCAGGCTGCTGTGACATATTCCCGTCCAAATTTAGAATTGTCTGTGGCTGATTTCCATATTTCATTTCTTCCAAATCCTCAGGATTCAACTGCGACGGTCTTCTGAAGGTCGCGAAATCGTACACCAATTGAACTCCCTTCATTACTTCCTGCAATGAAATAAAAAAGTAGATACAGTGAAAAATTATTTTATGTATTTATGCTATGTAGTTTCAGTGACGCACTTGAACTGGCCCAGTCCTCCTAACTTTACGACAACTTCCAGTATAATACAAGCGGCGAACGAATGCCCACAGGAACTTCATACCCCTCGTGAAAAGTTTTCCGAAATCCGCCAGGATTATGAGGAACATTGGAATGCCGAAAATGGCATAAACTATTGTTATTGCCCGGCCTGTCGTCGTAGACGGCGTTATGTGCCCGAATCCTAATTTTTGAGTTTTTTCAAGTAATTAATTGATCTATACAATTTTCACGGTTATACCAATTTCAATCACCTGGTGTTTCTTAAAAGTGTAGGAAAGAACACTGCACTCGATTAACAAGAAAAAGGGAATAACCCAATTTTTGAGAGAATAATTGCGAACAATTTCAGAATTGTGTCATCTGTATTACGATGATCATAATTATATTTCGTTCATTTTTTCCAGCGTTTTGTCGCCCTTTTTGGTGCTTTTATTATAGCACTTTTTCAATAAAAATTTTTTGGAACAAATTTTGCATAAACTTCCCTTTTTTTATGAATGAGTGCAAAGTTTGTTACTTTACGTTTAAGAAATACTTCCACGCGATTGAAATCAGAAAAAAGAAACAATTTAGTCACATGTTTAACGAAAAGAAGTAAGAACCTTTTACAACCTAAAATTTGGGAAATATTGGCTCGAGAGAATTCGAATCATTTACAATACAATAGTTTGTGGGGCCAAGTCATTCCGATTTGACTTTACTTTTTCTCACCTATAGTAGTAACAACTGTGATCGTGTAAACAAACGAGTTCAAAAATGACCAATTTCTCTGCCCACTGTAAGTTTGAACGCCAGCTTCATGAGCTTCGTGGATTTGCTCTTCAAACTCCATCAGCTTTCGCCGAGCCATACTTTTCCAGTCGTCTTCTTTCAAGTTGTGACTGTAATTCCACAAACTGTCCAAGAAATCGCGCTTTATTCTCTTCACCCCGCACTTGTACTGCGTTTCAAAGGCACCTTCGGTAAATCGGAAAATCAGGGCTCCAATTCCGCAGTAAATTAAACCCACAATCAGCCCATTAATGCACGCATTTCGCAACTCGAGAAGAAGCCGAACTTCGTACGGATTCTGCCTCACAAATTCCTTGAATTCCGCAATGATGAAGACCAGAGCCTTGAAGAAGTGCCATATGGTAACTTTTTCGGTCGCTTCTGCAATGCTGCTTTCTTGTTTTTCGACTTTCTTGGCTTTTTCTTCTTCTTGTGGTTTGCTCTCTTTCTCCACCTCGTCGGTTTTTTCTTTCTTCTTTCCGAAAAAAGGTAGCCAAGAGAACCAAGACTTTTTCGGGGGCTCGTCCGTTTCCGCTGTTTCTTCGTCTTCCAAAGACGCCGCTTTTTCTTTGCGTCTTCTTCTCACCGTAATTTCGTACTCGTCATCTAAATTAGGATCCATTATACTATGCCCTCGTCTTAAATATTCCTTCTCGGCTTTGGCATAATCTTTGATCAAACTGTCATCGCTCAACGGAATCACTTGCTTCTTAGTCCCCGATCTTTGCGAAATTTTCTCAGGCTCGTCCGAATCGCTGGGATAAGTGTGGCGGCTCGTAGATCGCTTCTCGCGCCTCGGCTTTTCCTCCGACTTGTGTCGCGAAGAGCTTCTCCGGGGCTCGGATTCCTCATCCGAACCAGAATATCTTGGTTTCGAGGGCGTTCTCCGCTTCGCATCCTCCGGCGATTTTCTCCTCCTAAGAACTTTCTTCTTCTCGATTTCCAGGTCGCTAAAATCGGCACCATGACTTTCCGTGTCCACAACCTCCTTCGCTCTCTTTCTCGGCCTCGTTGGCTTCTCGGAATCCAGATTTTTTTCGTCTCTCAGATTTTTGGTATCTTTCGCTTTGTCCGCCGAGCGAGCACTCGCGTCACTTTCACGTGCCAGGGATCTATTTTCAGACTCTTCGTCGACACCGCTTTTTGTCTCCCTCGATACACTTTTTTCCGGAAGTTCTTGATGCCTGCTCGGTGATTTTTTAACTCGTTCCGGCTCGACTTTGAGACCTTCCTGTTGACCTTCAACCGCCTTCTGCTCCATTCTCTCCGTGTCCTCGACCATGCGCTCCATTTTTGCCCTTGTCTCGTCCTCGTCATCCTCGCTCAGCTCTTGGGGCGTTTTTGCCGGCTCTGGAGTTTTCTCCCGCTTTTTCGCGGCCGCCTTGCGCCGTCTGTGCACCGTGTAACTGTCCTCCATGCCGCCCTCGGCGAGGCCAGACTCGCGCTCTGCCGTCCCGGTTTCGAGGCAGACGGAAATAACACGGAGCTTGTTCCCACCACAAAGGCTCGCTCGGCGCGGCTACCAGGGAGACCAGAACAACGGCACCGGAGCAAAATCACGAGCTTTGCTTGCCTGCCTGCCACCACCACCACTTGCTTGTCTGAATCGTCGACGGTGTTTTGCCGCAGTACGTCATTGATTTCGTAGACCAGCTGGGCTTTACCCCCTAGACTATGCTGGCGTCACTTTGCCGAAAGCCAGGACTTTGCAAATTTACAAATTATCTTTAACCTTGATTAAGAGCTGGACTAATTGAAAGGAGCTTTTATCGATGACACGAATTTTTCTTATTATACGGAAATTTCGTCGTGGAATGTTTATTTTTAAAAGCAGCCACGCGTGTCAGGAATGATCGATTGACGAGAAACGTTTTGTGAATGAAAACTTGATCGAAGGGTTACGTTTTTCGACTGCTTCTTTATTTCCTATGAATTTCGATTGACGTGATTTTATTTTCGTCGTTAATGTGGTTTCGCTAAATTTTCTGTAATACGGAAATCTAGATTATATTATTCGTGTTTACATCGAGCAAGTCTAAATGAGCACATCAAAAGGATGCCGTAAATATAGAATCCGTGAAGTTTATTCAGCTTATTCTTATAAGTTCCTCAATAAAATTGCTATGACAGACACGGAATCTATTAATGATTCGAAATTATGACGATCGGGGAAAATCTATGGGACGCGAGAGAAAACAGTGTAATTATTTTGGCCCAGTTTTCATTATCCGAATTTTCACAAAGGCGAATAAATTACTTTTAATTGCGTAGATATCTCGGACTTTCCACAAGCCTTGAATTGTTTAATTTATAGACGAAGCATTGGGGATAATTTCGAGAAAAGTATCACGAATCTTCTAAATTACATCTAAATTCACAGAAATAAAATATGTAAAAACAACAAAATTTCGAAATACTCTCGAGCCCGAAAAGACAGGTTGACATGACATCTTAAAATTACACTTTAGTCACCCAGCTTTAACAGATCGTGCTTCGAAATGTGAACCAGTGACATCGAAATAATGGCGAAAATGTATGTTTCCCTAGAATTACTTATCGAGATTTGGCATAGTTGCTCGTTTACAATTTAGTAGAGAACGTTCTTTATTGACATATTTGCTCTAATTGGAGAGAAAAAAATTTCACGATAAAATAAAACAAAACTTGTTTTCTAGAATGGGAAATTTAGAGAATTTATTTTCGGAACCTGTGAAATACATTCATCCTGTTTTTTGTAAGCAACTTTTTCCCGTGGAATTTTTCAAGTTGAAGCAAAAACGGTTGTTGGCATGGTGCCTATAAGTGCACGCATATCTGTCTTTCATAATTGAACAATCCATATTTATTGCACTTGCAGTTAACACCCTGAAAGTGGGCATAATTTAACTTCGAACTCACATGTGGAAGCACGAGTAAAATATATTATTGTAGAGCAATAAAAGAATATCTAGCTCATCTATACTCAAAATAGTATGCGTGGGCAAAAGCTGTGCCGACTACGTCAGAGAATATATTTGTCCGGACATCTTTCGCATTTCTCGATGTGGAAAGCCCCACACTTTCTTGAATAGACGTAGATGACAAATACTTTTTGAAATTAAGCTTCGATTGTCTTAAAAAATGTGGGTTCCTGCTTAGCAAATGACAGGAAAAAAAATATCTTACCTATCGTAGTGTAGATCGTACCACAATAAAAAACCGCGTTCCAGAAGCTCCACACTTTTTTATCGCTATCGGATAATCCGCGCTTAAAAAACTCGTACAGTTGTCCTTCGTACTTGATGAGTTGATTACTGGCTCGTCCTTTCCAAAGCTCAGGATCCGCAGCCAGTACATCGTCGTTCCATAATTCCCGTATTAACCTGAGAGTTTCGTTTCTGTGAAACAGTTAATAGCACAGATTGAAACTTCTAGAAAAATATCTAGAAACAGTTTGCATGCAATACAACGTTTTCCTGTTTCGTTTTTTCAAAGATAAAGACTAAGTGCAGGAAAATTGTAAATGAAAAGATTCTACTGCGTGTCGGGAATTGCGGTGGAAAAATTCATCAAAATTCTGAATTGAGATTATAAATAACCCCAGTAACCCCATGAGTCGAATGAGAATGACCGGGAAGCAAAGGCCAATCTTGCAATGTGCATTTCAACATCACATCGATCGGTCGAAAATGAAGAAAGCCCATACCGGAACTCTCTCTCTCTCTTTCTCCTCGTTACCTCGACCGATCGATTTCGGTAATTTGTACTTTCCTTGAAAAAATCTTGGGAAAAAGTTGTACCACGTCGATTTATTCGCTGATCGAATGTTCGGACTTGTTCCGTGATTGTCTTACTTTTTTGACAATTTCTTCATTAAATATAAAATTGGTGCACCATTCGTGAATGAATTACCTATCTCGTCGAATATCGGAACGAAGTATTTCTTCGTGACTTCCTTCAACAGTCACAAAGAGCATTGCTCCAGCTAAGCTATACAAAAGAACGATGACAAACAGGAAAATGTGAGTGAACCACCTCTTGCTCCACGAACTGACCTAAACATAACATTTATATAAAAATTTGAATTTCATTCATCATGCTTTTAAAATGTATATGAAACCTAAAATAAATAAATTTTCAAAAAAAGATAGAAAAAAGGTTTCCTAACTATAACGCACAAACTTTAGTTCAGAATACTCTTGGAAAACCGTTTTAAAAAATGGAGACTATCATTAAGTGCAATTAACTAAATTAATATTAAAATCACGTTTGTAATTGTTAAAAATTTTACCTTTTGGTACAACCAGAACGCACTTTTCTCGCCGACACTCAATCCAGACTTTGTGAAGTCCTTGATTCCCCGGAATTGCGTGAACATAAATTCTCTGGCTCTGTTCGGGTAAATGATTGGTTGACCGGCGATTGGCGTAATAGGCACATTTGCGGGTCCATAAGGGGTTGCGATGTACCCCATAGGTGTCTGGGGGTAGTGCGCATATTGTGCAGGCACGGGCAACGTGATCGTCGGCCTCGTCTTCGTTTTTTTCGCGAGGTCGATGTTTGGTGAATTCGACATTGTTTATAGATTTGTATTCGCAATTTTATGGAAAAAATCGCATCTCCCCTCGCTTATCGGGGATTAAGTCTCTACACATGGAACTTGTGAGGCGCCATTTCCTCGCCAAGTTTTTCGTCTTCTTCGTCTTTTTGCATTTTTCCCGATTTTTCTGCGCAATAAATAATTGCAAACCAATATATTTGTGCTGGAGTTTGTTTTGAAAAATACGACGCCGTAAAAAATAATTGCCAACATTATCCAGGGTAATTTCTTGCTAAATCGTCAGCACTTGTATCGAATTTCTCATAAAAAAGGATGCGTTTGGATATTCAATCTTTGCGCAAATGTTTAGCAAAGAATTAATCGTTCTTTTACTCGTGCAATTTCACGCTTTTACATTGAAATTCGATATAGCACTGATTATTTCTGAAAGAAATATGGGCATTGATGTATAAGGCGTGTTTTTTCAAACTCGTATGTTTCTTGACTAAACAATGTCGCGTTACAACAAATTATCAGATTTCATGAGCATTCAAGTTTGGCATTGAAAATTAATCCTTCGGGGGAAAAATCAATGTTGTTTTATCGTTGCGTTTTGATGCATTACAGAAACGTGGTAATATTAAAGATGTTGGTGCTCGCCACTTCTTTACGAGTTTCAAGCGAGCAGATCGAACGTTAGGAGTTTAATTATTTAACAAAACTAGAGGAGGAAATATCTCTCCGGTGAATAACCTTTAGAAATCTTGAATATTCTTGATGGTGCGCAGAAGAAAAAAATTTGATTCGTGGAATAAACATTGCCAAGATAAACATTACTCGATTGAATTTGATTCAGGAAAATTGGGTACTCGTAAATTTATCGCTAATTTTCGAACGTAAAGAGTACGACATTGAAAAAATCTGCAATTTTAGTAACGCGACACCTTTGATCCTTACCTTTTTTTTGTACCAAAAATTGTAGAATCAATTCACTCCTATTTTCAGATAATCACACGTGGTTTTTTATACTCAACACTTCAACACTGTTTTTCGCACTTTATTTTTCACAAGTAACGATTCAAAATGAAAATCACAAGTTATGAAAAAACGGGTAACGCTTTGATTGTTCACTGATTTCTTGTTTCAAAATAATAATTGCACTAAAAATATAACTTTAAATGGATTTTCAACAAAAAATGTGTTGCGATAATTTTGCACTGTTGATCGAGGGACTTTCCAAAAATTTCAATTTCATCAGATTGTGAACTTCTCTCGGCAGAGTCGCGACATCGACTGAGTGAAAATCAGCGTAAGGACGCCGGGCGTCAACTTCTATTGAATCATACTGCATTTTGCTGCTATGCGACCAGGTCAATTTACATTTCACATGTTCTCTTTAATTTTTCTTCGCACGTGATCTTTTCAACGTCAAATATACGAAAAAATTGTTGCTATGTTTGTTAATCAACGGCATGTGAACATCCATGCCGCGGTAAATGCGGATTAATTAGACATGTTTATTCACCAAAAGGATTAAAGCAGCAGTATTTGATACCACTGTTTTACATTTTTCCGATGTCGATAGAAGACGAAAAACTTTGGAAAACAGCATCCTTTCTCTTCATTGCCATTTTTGAATCATTCAAATAAGCATTTTTAATTACAAAACAATGTTTTTGTGTAGTCGTTATAATTGTATGCAATTTCAAAATGAATTCGTTATTCATAACAAGGGTAATTTTACATGCAATTTCAGCACGAATCAACCTGAATTCCGAGAATGAGTGACTGTTGTAGCAGTTTGAATTTTCCGCGCCGCAATAAAACTGTGGGCGCGCACGATTCTTGCGCCGACGTTCGTTCTTCCAATCTCAGCACTATCAATTCCACGATTTATTTTCCTTTTCCGTGTGACATTTATTAGTCCTTTTCCAAGTGTTTTTAAAACGGCGAATAAGAAATGGACAATTCCAGTAAAATCGATATAATTGATCCGAATGTTTGGCGCCAGGCTCGGTCGGAATTCGAACCCGGAGAAGAAAAAATGCCTCCGAAATCGCCGCAAAAGGCTCGATGCAAAAACAACGGTACGAAATCGAAAGCTGTTGAAATAATCTGTAATCCCTTGGACGCGGATGAGTATCAAGCAACGAAAAACAAACAAATTTCTCCAAGCGAAATCAGCCGTACAAGTGACGCAGAAGAAAAGAGGCGAAAGTACAAAGTGTACCTGAAAAGAGTGAAAAGCAGCGACCCAATCAGCATTAACAACGTCGAGAAAATATTAAAAGTATCGATACTTTTTCTTCCCTTTTTCATAAATAAATGTACCTCATATACAAATGTCGAATTTAATTTTATCTTTTGCAGAAACATCAATCTTCTTCTGTGCCTGGTTCGAGAGAAAAAAAATACGTGACAAATTACAAAATCAGTGTGAAGAGTTCCTTGGACAAGGATCAAATAATGCCAGTAAAGCGAGGGAGAATCTGCATATCAAAAGTGAAACGTCCCTCAAAAGTGAAGCAAGCAATTCTTTGGGAAAGAGAAGTAAACAGGCAAATCTCAATGCAAAAGAACTCTGTTAAACCCCAAGAATTGCAACCTCTGGAGAGGATTATCGATGAGATAAATTTCAATAAAATGAAGATTATAGCGGACCCGAAAATAGATATGGACATAGCGCGCGGTATTTCCGTTTTGAACATTTTTGGTAATCATTATCGACATTCCGAAGCTATTAAAATTGGGGACAATACTGTGAATGGCAAAGGCGACGTCGCTGAAGGAATTCAGAATCTCTTGCTTGGACCGAAATGCACGATTCGTAAGTGCTCAATTGGAGCGATGTGGAATAATACCCATGCAGATACAAAGAATGTGAGCGAAAGTATCGTCGATGGAACATTGTCTTTGAGTTTATAGGATGAGAATCGATAAAACCCAAACTTTTGATCACACGAAATGTAGAAGAAATTTAAAAACAAGTGAGTTTGATTCAATCACTTTAAACTGTTCCAGTTTCAATTTTTGCTTGTTTAAATGGCTTCAATTTCAACTTTTTTTACAGATGACTGCAACGTTTTGCTCTTCATAGATGTATCTAAATTAGGATATTTTTGTAAGCTGGATGAAATTTTACAAACCGGAGTTTAACCCAAGGTGATAATTTTTACATTGAAAACCGCAAGTTTTTGTTAAAACGTGAATAAATACCTCGTTTTGATTTTCAGGAAAAACTTGAAGCACCTGCAAAGGCAAGGATTAGGAAATGTATTTTAAAAATAAGCCACTCGTTTAAATGGCATCCTCTAAGTAATTTTAATTTTTTTCATATTGAAAGTCGAATGTATAAAACAAAAATTAGGCTACTTACACCTGTTGATAAAAAATTAATTTACTCTTAAATTATATGATTTTATACGTAGCTAATTGTGTAATTTAGCAAATGCGAGGAATAAAAAAAATAATCCTGAACAGGCTTGCATTCGTTTCAATGCCGATCTTCTGAAAATTCTTCATACATGACAATTAAAAAAATGACAAATAAAAACGAGTTTGATAGTATTCTTAATCTTACAATCAATAAAAACAGCAAGGTAAATTCTAATTAATTTCAATGGGCCAATAATTGCAAGTTGTTATTCTGTTTACACGCTTCGCTTACACTTTATTAATTCATTTGCAATACATTAATTAAGTCTGTTTAAATAGCATCAAAAGGCTCCCTACTGTAAGCCCTCATTCACACTATAGACAATCAATAACTCTAGACTCGTCGTTTCGCCGTATTTCACCGTTTTCTCACTTTGTTACTCTTTTTCCCATAATTAACGTCGCGTCATTCAAATGTCGCTGTATTTATTCTCCTTCAACCATCAAGGCGAACGTCCCAATGGCTGAACAATTAAAAAATTGCTCTAGTTGGGGAATAATAATGCGAGTAAACAAAAAACTGTCAATGCAATTGAAATGGGCGTTTGATAACTAGGGCTGTTTAGCCACTGGGACATTGACCTTACATATCGTCATTACATTGTATGTATAATACGTACCCTAAGATCGAAGTTAAAATTAAAGTCCGTATAAAAAGCGTAATTATTTGTTCTAACAAATAATCGTACTATTTTAAATAATAATTGAATCTTAAAAAATTATTTCTCATCGTCTGTTGCCGTGTACACGTGCCAGTATGATGCCTAATGCTATAACGCTTGCTATTGGCAGAGGACATTTTTTCATCTAAAGTAAGAGTATGATTAAAAACACCACCGGCTCTCGTGACGTTTTTTTTCTTTTTTTTTCAACAAAAATTGTTCTCAATGTCTCGAATACTGAATCGTTCGAAATACCGATCATTTTTCACGAGAAACCTCAGTCGCAGCTTTTATTTTACAAGCGTCAAAGTTTTCGGCATGGTTTCATCACGGCTGTGGGAAAAATGAAGAATAAGAACGAAAAAGTTGCAAAATCACCCTGATTATTCTCAAGTGCGCCGAGCATCTTCCTTTTTCTCGTGCAAATATTCTACTAATGTATTACTTGTTTCCTTTTTTATCGTAATCTTATCGTTACTAGAATCGTTATTAAAGTCGTCGTTATTATCAGAATTAATTTACATCAATTGTTACATATAAAACAAGACATCGGCTTTTATTCACACTTTCAAAAACGTTCGAGATTCTTTTTTCACTTCATAAAACGCTTTTTCACATGAAACGACACAATTTTTTTAAATTTTCCTCTCTCAACACACGAAACAATAATAAAAAAATTTACTTCATAAAAAACAAAAGTAACAAATTGAAATTTTACGAATTTCATTTGAAAAAAAAAAACACGTGTACCACTCACACACCGGAATACAGGAGTCCATATTTTATCTTATATACCGATGTAATTTCGTTACTGAACGCGAATATCTACACAATATTAAGCCTAATACACGCATATTTACGTTTTAGCTAGGGAGAACGTTTATAATGCCACTTTTAGAGATGTTCGAAAAACAATCAAAACGAGGGAAGATATTTTTACAATTTTTGCCAAATTAAAAATTTCACATTTAACGCGCTTGCGAGTTGACAATTCATACAATATTTCTCCATGATTAATGTACTCGATATACATTTCGAAAATTTAAAAATGTTTCGATTCGATTCAACGAAATTCAAAGTTTCAGTCCAAGAAAGCTCTTCCCTCGCATTGTAGATATTTTCGAAATCTGCATTCTTAAATCGAGTCCCGTTCTCGTGAAACAATTTCTCAAAAAAAGTTTTTGAAACAAAACGATTGAAAAAAAAAAAATTAAAAAACACGAAAGAATAGAAGAAACGCAAGTAAAGACGAAAAAAAATGTGGAATGGCATCAATATTGTCCCTAAAGCGCCTACTCTCACACCTCCGTTCCGTATTCTACAGCGTAATAATTTAACCCTCGTCGCGCTCCTCTTTCGTGAGCATGAATGTATATATGCATATATAATATCTTTTTACATATATATTCATTTATATATATTTCTTTTTCTCTCTCTTTCTCTCGCGCACTCGATCTATTCATCTTCATTAAAACGCATTCGTTACTTTGCAAAATATTTCTTTTGCCAGTGACTGCTGGATCTTTAAGTCTATATAATACAATCGCATCATTTCACCTTGTTTTTCGCTTAGGCAAAAATGTATAATATATTCCTTTACAAGTACATTCGTGACCCGTAAACCGTCGAAAAGTTGGCTGCTGCACAGATCAGATCCAAGAAGAAAGAAATGAGAAACACGAGTCGGAACGAAACGAAAT
>JABFQM010000633.1:0-31614 GCA_022816865.1 Zelostemma sp. ZL-2020 | reverse complement strand
ATGCTGCAATTCGAATTCGCGCGGCAACAAGAAGCCAATGGAAGTGAACAGAGGGCGGGCACTATTTTGGTAAAAGAATCGAACGTTCTCGGTCCCGAAAGGGTATAAGGATCGGAAGTCGAGTGTACTTGTCCATGAGATAGATTCAACTCCAAAAACGATGTAGAGAGCAGCAGCTGACTCTACTTGTAATCGGAGTTTCGTACGATTGCGATTCATTTCGATAGATTTCGATACATTTCCCTCGACAACTTCAAGTGATGAAATTTCTCTCTTTTCGTAGCGCCATCTGAAATGCATAGAAATTCGCCTTTACAGAAAACACACAAAAAGCCTGTAGTGTGTTTTTGTTCGTATTATAATTATCATGAAGTAGTATTATTACAAGAGTAGTTTAATTCTTGATAGACAAGATTATATTTTCATTAATAATTAGCGAGCTACAATAAATACCAAAGCAAAAATGATGGCGGAAAAAGAAACAAAGCGAAACATTGACAGTAATAAAGGTAATTTTACACAGTATGTTACACTAGTATACGTGTGTGTTCATATAATGTACTCGCAATTATTACTTTTTTCGATATAAAACAATTTAACGATGGAGAAATACGTTATAACTTGAAACAATTGTGAAAAAACTATTTTTTGTTGTGAAATTATGAGTTTTACAAAAATGTAATTTAAAGTTCTGGATAACACAGGGGATGTTTTTTTGCGGGAAGAAAATAAGAAACACCCTATGGAAATGAAGCCAGAAGAAGTAACAAATGATTCGCAATTAACAGTAAAAGACAATTCTTCAAAGAAGTTACTATTAAAAGAAAAAACAGGTATACATCATTATAATAATTTTTGTACTTTTTTAGGATGGAAAGAAACCAGTGGAGACAGTCGAAGATTTAAAATTACAATTAGACACTTTGATGAATTCTTTAGCAACGTTATCTTCGGAAAAATCAAAAATGGAAGCAAATTTTCAAACGGACCGAAAACAACTCCGAATCGATCGTGAACAAGTATAACAAAAAAAAAATCTTCAAAAATATTCTCAATTCATTTATTATTCATTTTCATCTAATTTATTCAATTTTCTCTTTTTCAGTACGAAAAAAAACTGAAAGATCTGAAAGAAAAATTTAAAAAAATGCAAACCTCTTCGCAATCAGAAATGGAGCATTTAAAATACAAATTAATTCTGGAGCGTCACGAAAAGGAAAAGGAACAAGCCCAACACGTAGCAATGATGAAGTAAAAAAACTTACAAAACCATAAAATATAAAATTAACTAATTGGATTTTTATATTTTTCAGGGAACTGCAGCGTTTGATAAGCGAGGAACGTCGCATTAAAGAGCAACTGGAAACCCAGATAAAAGAGTTGAAAAATCAAGCCTCGAATCGCACCCGAGATAAAATTTTAGAAGCCGAGTTAGAAATAGTAAAAAACAAATTGAAACAAGCCGAAGCTTCGGCCAAAGGAACTTCCCCTTTGCTTCTTTCTTTGCAAGCGGAAATGGCTGCGATGAAAAGGCAACATCGTAACGCTATTCAAGAAGTACAAACATTTTTATAAATAGAAATATTCCGGAATTCATACTTTTTCATTACAATTTTTAATTTATCCAGGAGCAAAAAAGGGTCGCAGCTGCAGAGGAACAAGCAAGAATCATCGCAATGACCCATGAATCCAGGGTCGCCGGTTTGGAATCCAGATTAACGGAACTTTCAAAAACCGTCGGGGGATACGATAGATTAAGATTAAAGGATCAACACGCGATTCAAAAACTGAAGGAACAATTATCGAGTTTGCAAAATGTGGAAAACAAGGATTCGGTTAAAGACCCTAAAGAACTCGTTTCGAAAATTCAGGATTTGTTGTCAAAAGTTGATAAGGAAACTTATCACTCGATTATTGAAAGTAATTGGATTTGGTTTTGTTTTTTCTCACAATCCGCGATGTACAATTTTTATAAATTTCGTCAGGTTTTCAGTTCCCGGAGCGAAATGAGGATTTCGAGTACAAAAGCAAGTACGAGTCGCTTCTTCAGGAGTTCGAAGATCACAAAAACCAGGATAACAAAAATTGTGTCGAAACTGGACAGTTGCATCGACTGAAAACGCATTGTAAAAATTTGGAGGAAAGGATTCGAGTCCTGAATGTTGAGCTTGGGAACAAGGACAAAGAATGCAAGCAAAAACTGGAAAATTTGCAACAAGTAATCGTCAATTTGCGAAATTATTGTAAAACATAAAATAATGTTGAAAACATGTTTTTAGGCTTTTCAGGAAGAACGTTTAAAAGTCGAACGTTCTTTGTCGCAAAAAGATAATGAATTTCGAGGGAGGATTTCCGTTTTGGAGCAACAAATCCTGCGGCAAAGAGAGAGATCCCTCGCGGTGATAAACGAAAAGGAGCAGGAAATCCATGCCCTGAAATCGTCGTTCCAAGCACTGATGCCGAAAAAAAGAGAAAGCGATTTTTTAAGCGTCGATAACAATCCTCCGATGTTGCATTACTCGCAAGAATTAGCGAGAAGAGAAGTTCAAGTTTCGGGATTACGAAAAAGGAATACGGAACTGGAAGCAGTGATCAGAGATAAAGAAAGGGAATTCGTATCGGAAATGGATAAAACCGTTGAAGAAATAAAAAATTTGCGAGGGCAAATTGAAAGGTAAAAAGAGCAGAAAATTGCCGGAAAAGAAAATTAAAAAGTTGTTTTATTTTTGCACAGACTCGAAGCGTGCCAGTCTCGGGAAGGAGCGAATTTGGAATACTTGAAAAATGTATTTGTGAATTATCTTGTAAACACGGATTCTTCGAGCAAACGACACATGTTGAATGCAATTTCCACGGTTTTAAGATTTACTTCAGAGGAAATGGAAAAAATTCGGCGTTGATGAATGAATGAATTTAATTGGATTTGATAACACATTTTTAATCATTTTTAATCAGACATTGGTATATAATATATAAGATTCTGTATGCATTTTTATAATTGCATTATTATATATAATCTGGCATAATTAATTGTCTTAAAACTAGATTATCTTTTACAACAATTGATATTTTACTATTTCGCTGTACAGAACAAATGCAGAAAAAAAAACGACATTGTTTCATTTCAAACGTGGACTTATTATTTATAATAATTACTTTAATTAACATCTGGCTATCTGGACTTATGAAATTTCTACTGCGTGATTATCGAGATTACGTCAGATTACGAAAAGGCATTTCTATGTGAAAATATGTAACATATCTCAAAATATGTATATAAATTTGTCTCGTGCATTAAAATGTCCTTATCAGATAAATATACTTTTATATACACTCTAATTCCCTATTTGTGTGTGTGTGTGTGTGTGTGTGAGTGTTGTGTATTTACTTTTTACGAGTATTCATATTACATACATTGATATCGAGTTGGGAAAGCACGGAAAATCTGAATCACAGTCACTCGCGAAAATTCGGAAGCTTTTTTTTCACCGGGAAGGACGCTTTGTCACCTGCCAAAACGAACCATAAACATTAAGCAAATGTACTCACCGTTGCTGCATATTATACCAATACAATTCAGGCACTTTTTTTTAACGGAACATCAATTTTTGAATTTTTAAAAAGAAAATCCAATAAATTTTATAAAGCAAATTTTATTCCATTCTGACGTTTCTTCGATTTAACAATAAAATTGTTCAGTACAGGTTAAAAGCGTCCCTCTGTCTTTGAATAAAAAAATTAAAACTTTGGAGGATGATGAATTGTAATTCATAATCGTAATCCTTTATGTACGACGAATGATAACGCTATGTTTTTCAGTTAGTTTCGTATTTACAAAATATGTGTGTGGAATAGACACATCGTTTCTAGCCTAACTACGGTGCGCATTCATGATTACGGTCTCTACTTTACAGCCAAATTCAACAACCTTCGCCAGCACTCCCGAAATTTTTACAAAATTGCACGATAGAATAAAAGAAAGCGTCAAATGCTGGCGAAGCTTTAAAAACAGTCGATAAGTACTTTCAAGAATATTCGAAACATTTTAAATATGAACTATATTCAATTATCATCTAACAGTTATGTATTTACGAACAAGGGAATTGCCGCACAATGGCACGTATTACTAAAATTAAGAATAATCATGGGTACGATGATGACGATAATAATAATAATAACCGCATTCAATTGCATAATAATTAAACTAAGCTTAATCATAATGATGTTCGTAAAAATTATAATCAACATTATAGATATCAATCTGATATAACCTGCGGATTACGTTTACATAGTTTTTGTGCAAGAGTGGCAACTCAAGAATATAAACTCTCATTCAATTTTCATAATTCGCTTCTAGTTTCTTTTTTTTAACAATATTTAACAACGGCTTAGGCCTCTTCATCGTCAAAGCGTTGCAAATCACAAAAATCAGCCTTGCTTGATTTTTAAAAGAATGGAAAAAAAAACAAAAATAAACAATTGATAAATAGTACATTACTTGACGGGTGCTCAAGTATTTTTTTCGGCGAATGTAAACTCTCATCACACGAGTCGAAAAACGCCCCGTTGCACTCGTTGAGTATACGATATTTTGTACCGCGTTGCATAAATTTGTCTTTTGCAGGACATGCACAAAAAGTGCCATTTTTCGCAAGCATTAAAATTTTACATTTCGCAACTAGGAAGGAAAAGTTTTTTTCGTAACACATGCACGGAAAGCGCCATTTTTCACACTCGCGGATAATTTTGTCGCGGCAAAAATTGCGCCTCCCGTGCTGTATTACGAAAACTACGGTGTGTAGCATGTGCGGAATGGATTTGTCGGCTCGTGCGGCAAACGTCACATTCGCCAACAAATCCATTTACCGGCACTTGTTACACAATGTACTATATTATCGAATGTAAATGCTACGCTCGCTTTTGGCTCGTTCTACATTCATATTCGTCGGAATCGACGTTTCTCGCGTGTTGCGAACGACATTTTTTACAAAGCGAGAAATACATATTTTGTAACCCTTCAAAAAAGGTTATTGATCTTGTGAAAAATTTCATCTGTTGTGCATTTATTCCAAAAATTACGGCGCGTAGTCACGTGCGAGATGGATTACACGATGTACTATTTTTCTAAGTAAAGCTAAAATTCATAAAGCAAACAGAAACTGATTTTCGCGCGCTGAAACGCCTCGAACCAAGTCCCTAACGAATCTTCAAATTGCACCGAAGCAAGTCCTCTTCTAAAGTAAAATGATGTATTCTCGCCGAGATTTAAGGGGATGCATATCACAGTCGCTTTCTGGGCGCTAGCTACTGGCTGCTGGCCCTGCAAATCACCAATCTTTATTCCTTCTCTTTCATTTACAACCCACGTTGGGAAACAACTGACCAGTATTTTCCGGAGAAGCTTCCGAATTCGACAAAGGGCTGATCAAACTATTCGCGCTCATTGGGGTGGAACTCGTCGCCATGAGCTTTTGCCGAACCTCCCTTATCTTCAATTGAAGGGCCGGTTTATTGGGGAAAATCAATGAATGTTTCGCCTGGAAAGTCGAAGTGGCTTGGGTCGAGGGAAAATATCCGTGTTCCTTAAAAAGCTGCATCACGAGTTGCCGACGTTGCTCCAGCATTTTTTTGTGACCTCGCTCGTTGTCGCTTCTTCCGAGGTTGCCCCCTCCCCCGATGTTCACCGCGCCACCTCCCCCTGGAGTCTTCGGAGTCCTCGGCGAATTTGCCTCGGAATCTCCGATTAAATTTTCGGATCTGAATGCCTCGACGTTGAAATCTGGTCCGAAAAACGTGTTCCCCGTGAGTTTCACGCTGGTGGTGGATTTGGGAGTTGCGTCCGATTCCATTTCCTCCTCATTCACTAAAATTCGCGTAAAGATTTTTCATCAGTGTTTTGTTTTTCATGGAAAAGAGAATTTTGGGTTTTGAACTTGTTCTTACTCGTGGACCTATGAGGGCCCTGCGTCGATTTCTTTCGATAATTTTGCATTGACAAATTCGGGGTGTGCATGTTCGAAGCCTCCGAAGTTCCCGAAGTCGTGGGGTTCATGCTTATCGCGCTGGGGCTTTGAATATCCTCGGGTTTGAATTCCGGGAGGGACGAGAATTTTTCTTGGAAATTCACTTGCTCCAGAACCCTGCAAAAATTGTTTTTTTTTTTTCTCTTTTATCATTTCTATTCTTTATTAACAAAGAGATTGAGATTATTTACTTGTCCATGCCATCTTCTACTGTTTTTTTGAAAAAAGAGCCTTTTTTTGCAGAAGGGGAAGGGGAAGCGAGAGACTCCTGAAGATTCTGCTGGGCATTATGAGAATTCTGAGTCGCTCGATTCTGCTCCAAAATTGGTCCGTGTTGATCCCCAGCGGCGGATGCTGGAGGAGCTGCGATTTGAAAACAAAACTAGTATTTGTAATTTAATCAACGAAATGTAAGCAACTAATAAACAAAATTTCCCATGAAAACAAATTCCCAGCTTGTATTTTCCAAGCTAATCAACAAAATATATCCTTTTTCAATCCTTTGCAGGATTGTTTGTAATAACGTTTTACAAACAAATCCTTTTCCCTGACTATTCCAGCTTTTCCAACAACCCAAAAGAAAAATCTCAAAAAAGGAAAATCACCCATAGACTGTCTCCTTTGCAAAGGAGCCCTCCCCAATTGGGCGGGTGTCGGGGCCAGCATAAAAGGCCCTTTACTCGCACTGCAATCATTCCCTTCATCCTTTCCATAATTTTTCGACGAAAGCTCCATAGAACTCGAACTATACGGAGTATGCGGCGACGATTTCTGCTTCTCATTCGACAAAATCCCATGCATCGTATCCAGCTCCTTCGAATTATTCACTGAAATAAAATAAAAGTTACTTATTCATTCCCCTTATAATCATAAAATTATCAAATGTTTTCGTAAAAAGAACTACCATAAAATTGAGAGTGTATTGGCGTTGGCTGACCCTCATTTTTCTCCAACTCGGCGAGCCTTGCGATCGAATGCCCAATTCCCCGATAATTCGGGGTGCTCGGATTCGACGTCGAAGAATTCCCATAAGATTTGCTTACGATTACACTATGGGCTTCGACTTTTCCGCCACTAACCAAATTCTGAACGGATATGTTTCTTCCTCCAGCATCTGTAATTGTATAAACAACGAATTAAAAACACAAAATTCTTCATTGATAAAAAAAAGGGGGAAAAATGTAATCATTTGAAATAACGAAGGTAAAAAATTGTATTTTAACCCACCGGAAATGGGGATTTGGAAATTGTACATCCTGGGGTGGGACATCACTGGACCGATGTATTGCGATCCTTGTTGGGGTTTCGAAACTGCGACTAATTCGTTATCGAGTAATGTTAATGTGAGCGGTGTTTGATAAGGGACAGTGGCCGATGCTGGAGAACGATAAGGCTGCAAGGGTTGTTGTTTGAACAACGCCACCATGGGTTTCGGTCCGATCTGAAAATGTCGTTGGTTATTGATTTTATAAACTTTTTATCATTATTTTACACTTTTTGTTTCTAATCTTTCATCATCTTTCTTTGAATCTGCGACTACAAAAACTTGAATTAGATTTTCTATGTCTGTTTGTTCAAAAAACTTGGAAATTTTTGGTTTTTTCAAATTCCTAATCTTTTTTTGAATATAATTAATAAACAAACAAATTATAACAAATAGGCAGATCATTAAACTCAAAAACTCCATTTTTACCAAATTAACTCACAAATTTCAAGTTTAAAACAAAAAATTCCTCATTACATTATAATTTATTACACAACTCTAATCACAGAAAGACTCACAACAGAGTGCAAAACCGGACCCGCGGTGAATTTGTTCCTCCCGTTTTCAGGGTGCGAACTAGAGACCAAATTATTCACGGTGTAGCTCGTATTAAACTGTTCATTTTTCACAGTTTCCGGTTTAGCGACTTTCGGGGAAACTGGCATTGTTATAAAAGCACCCCCGGTGGGGTGAAATCCCGGGGCTCCAGTAGGGTTAACAGGGCTGTGATAAGGGTACGTCGTTGATAACACAGACACCGTTGTCCCGGTTTTATCCATCGACGAATGATATTTTGGCTCGACCGCTAAAAAAAAAATTTTTTAATAAACAATCATCATTATTATTAGTTCGAATGACTTTTTTTTATTAACAAATGTACCCTTAATGGGCCTCGGTCGACACGTGATGTCCTGTTTCATCCCTTGGCCCTCGCGTTTCGGAGAACATCGAGATCTTTTTTCGGAATCTTCGTCTTGGGCCTCGTTATCACTATCGGTGAGTTTGTCTTTACATTTGAGATCGATTTCTGATTGAGGATCCTCGCATATCACCATGTGATCGTCGTCGGAAGCGTTTCCATCCTCTTCTTGTTTAACTTCCGGGTTTTCGGTTTCAGAGATTTCGGAAACTCGACGTGGAGGATGCGACTACAACAGAGTTTTTTCATTAACGATTTGAATTAATAACTATGAAGATTAAATGAGATTTTAAATCATCAAGATTGAATATTTACATTTTTCAACAATTACCGCATGAACAAAGTTATTGCAGTTGGATTTATATGACTCGGTTTTGTTTGGACAACTTGGACATTTCTAGTTTTTTAACATTCCTTTTTAACATTTTGTTTGTAATGTTTTCTCATCTCTCTTTGTGTATGATTAATAAAAAAATTAACAAATGATAACACACACAAATTATTAAAGTTTTGAAAACTCCATTTCCTAATTTTTCTTTTCGCATAATACTCAAACAAATAAAAAAACAATAATAAACACGCAAGTTATTCAAGTTAGACAAACTTCATTTCCATAAAACTATATTTTCAACTTGTTTAAAAAACGGAGAAATTTCTAGTCGTTTTTCCAATTCCTCATCACTTGTTTCTAATCTTTCCGAATCTTTCTTTGTATTCACAAAAACGAAGATTAAACGAAATTAATATTAAACAGTAACATTTTTCAACAATCTGAATTAATATCAACAAAGATAAAATAAAAATCGAACCTCCAAAGGAGGATTTTCGTAAACCGCCGTAACAGGAATAGAGACATCGTCGACAGCCCTTGGAGTCAGCGGCACATCGTCCGAACTTGGTCCAGCGTCCAATTCCTCCCCAGTACTATTGAGTTTCCCCCTCGACTCTGCCCCCTTAAAGCCACTCGTAGTCGAAGATTTTCTTCGGTCTTTGCTGCACCACTTCCAATCCGGATGCGCCCTAAAGTGCGCTTCCTTAACCTCGGAAGCGAGGGTATGATACTTCTGTTTCTCATCCGCTCCCAACGCGTACCACCACTCCCCGAGAATTTTTGAGACGGTTCGATTGTCCTGGTTTGGATGCCTCTGGTGCACCATCGCTCGATGACGCTTCGAGAATATCATGAATGCGTTCATTGGGCGACGAATACGATCCTTCGACGTCACCTACAAGAACAATGTTGGAATTATTTTGAGGATAAAAGAGGGGTTCAGGGGGAATGAAGGAGGAATGTGAAAAAGGAAGATGACAAAATATAAAACATACGAATATATGAAGAATTTTGAAATTGCCATTAACTGCCAAAAAGTACACACCAAAAATACAAGAAAATATGAAACAATACAAAAAAACACGGAAAAATAGGGAAAAAATAAGAACGAAAAACATATTCAAGTATATGAATAAATACAAAATTTTCGACTAAAAAAAATACGAAAAAAGAGACTAAAATCGAAAAATTTGAATAAACGCGAAAAGCGACCAAAAATTATAAAAAATTACACCCAAAAATTCCCCAAAATATGTGAAAGTATGACAAAAATGCTAATCAATTCGGAAGAAATGCAAACAAATATTGAAAACAACATAAATTAAAGAGAATGCAGAAAAAGAAGAAAAATTACCAAATTACCAAAAACTCCGGAAATTATTCTCAAGATTACAAAGAATTCGAAAAAGTACAGAAAAATACAAATACTGATGAAAATTACAAAAATTAACTTATTCTCGCTAGATCCTGACTTTCACACACAAAAAACCCTTCCCTCGGTAAAACAGACTTTCCCGATTCCCCTTTAAAAAACCAGTTCAACAAGCACCTTCAATGGACTCTGCGGTTCTTTGGTGTGCAAAGCACTCAGACTCTGGCTCCGTCTTTTATTAACATTGGCCTCGATTTCAGCGGGGGTGGTAGGCTCCGTTTCAAAAACATCGTCATCTTCCTCTTCGGCAGGAGTCACAATTGGCTCGGGATTTCCAGGGTTATCATCCCCAGGGTTGCTCAAGCTTATTGGAATCGGAGGCGCGCTCAGCGGGGGGCTCAATGTCGAAGGGGGCGGGCTCACTTCCGCAGGGTCCAATACAGTTTGCCAGGAAAAAGCTGAAAGAAAAGTTGCAAATTAATAAAAATGAACATTATTATTTGGAAAGAGAAAAGGGATCACTTCAAGTTGGGTTATCGAGGTTTACCGAAATACATCGAAATCGTGGATTAAAAATTTTGTTATCACGAATTCAAAGATTGTGATCTGGAGAAAAAACAAATGTTCTGACTTTGATCGAATTGTGGATTTTCATTCAAGGGAGAATAAATGCGAAAAATGTTTTTTTGTCCAGAAAAAATGCATTTAAAATTAATGTATATGAAATCAATGTGAAGCGCGTTCAAATCTAGTCGATAAATGAATAATAAATAGCAGCCGGTGAAAATGGAGCTTTGGAAGACCCTGCGATAAATTGTATTAGTAGCTGTGAGTGAGGGATGAAAAGAAAATTTGTTAATAAAAAAGGACGACGATTCGGGACTCAAACCTTTTTTCCAGTTGCGACTTGAATTGTTGAATAATGACGGGGGATGGGGCTGGTATGCAGGAGAAATAACGTCATGGCAGCCATCTGTGAAACCCTTACCGTTTAGTCGAAATTTTATGAAAACTCAAGCGTGAATTACGAAGCGTAAGCAGTGATAAGAATCTAATTTTTTGTGCAGATTCATGAAAAACGGTTAGGGTCAATGGTGAACATCAACTTACATAAGACTCCGTTGTTTTTGGGGTTTTCTTCTCGGGGGATTTGAGTCTTTGGAATAATGGCGTTGGTTGGTTGGACGATCACGTTTTGGAAGACACCGGTTGGAGCAGGGACGTTCGTGGCGGACATAACGACGCTGGGTGGGGGGGCATGGCTTCTCTGCAGGTCCATGTGTTGGCTTGTTATGTTGAGGTTCACTTTGTTAGGCTGGAAATTTATTTTTCGATTAATTACTTGTCTCCGTTTTCATTTCAAGCAAAAAAGTCAATTTACACATTATCTTTCCACAGAATTCTACAGATTACTGTAATTAACGTTGAAGTAATTGATATTTTTGCACAATTTTGCATTACTCAAAAAGAAAATAACAAATGATTATTCAAGTTGGATATGCAATATCTCGGTTTGTTTGAGAAACTTGGGAATGAACTTGGAAATTTGTAGTTTTTTTTACTTGTTTCTAATCTTTCTTTTCATCTTACATGAACGAATAAACAAACAATAACAAATACGCACATTATAAAAGTAAATAAACTCCATTTTACAAAATCACATTTTCACTCGAACAAACTTAAAAAAACCTTAATTTCCTTTTCAATAATCTCTCTTATCGTACAATCCATAAACACTCCAAAACCTTTATTTTCCCAACCTCTCAAACAATCCCCAAAACCACCTTATGAAAAAAGCCTCATTACTTGTTGCAAAATCGCAATCTTCTCATTTAGAGCTACCGGCACCGAAGCAACTGTAGACTGCGCCATCTGCATCTGCGGCAACTGCCCCAAATGACGATCCATCAAACTCTGCCCCCGATACTTCTCCTCCTGACTCCCCCCGACGTGCCCCCCTATCCCACCCTCCATACTATTCTTTATCACATAGTACTTCTTCTCTTGATTATTCTGCATCACATAAATCGGATGATCTTGAACCTGTGGCTGCGCGTAATCCACCGGCCGCTCCTGTGATTTCTGCAAATGCTGAGCTTTCAAAGCGTGAACATTCTGTTCGACGAATGTTTCGGGGTGTCCGGAAAAGCCGTTATTCGCGGTCAGCGCTTGTTGCAAAATTATCCCTTGTTGTTGTTGCTGTTGTTGTTGCTGCTGCTGCTGTTGTTGTTGTTGTTGCTGCTGCTGTTGTTGTTGCTGAGCGACGGAAGTCACGACTGAAGGATGCCTCGGTGGCGGACTTTGCTCGGACCAGGATAAGCTCATCGGCGAGATTCTTATCACGCTGGTCCCGATAGAGGCCGGGGCGGGCCGGTTCGGCCGGACCATGCGGTTTGGTTCTGGTTTTATCACCGGTTGCACCAGGTAGCTGGATTGCGTTGGGGACTGCTTCCATTTTGCGCCAGGAGACACCAGGGGAGCCACGTGGTGCGCGGGACTCGAAATCGGCATGAAAACGTTGTTTTGATTCAGGCCCAGCGAAGAAACCGGGGATTGATTGATGCAGGGCGAAATCGAGGATTGCCCGGTTGGAGAAGAAAACGCTGGTGTTGCGGATCGCGAACTTCCCAACGAAACTAGAAAAAAGTGTTATAATTTTATTATTGACATGCACGGAAAAAACAAAGTTTACTCTTAGAATAATTTGAGTGAATTTTCACACTATTTGTAAAAGGAAGTGTGTCACACTTTTTGGGAGAGTGGAATTTTCATCGTTCGGAGTGAATTTTCACTTTATTTAGAATGAAACATTCCACTCTTTCAGAAAAAACGAAATTTCACTCCAAAAATTATAGAAATTAAATGAATATTTAGAGTGAATGTTCACATTTCTGAGAGTGGAACATTTCATTTTTTCAATAGCAGTGAAAAAATGCACTCCAAAAGTGTGAAATTCCATTCCAAAAATAGACACCATTTTTAGAGTAAATTTCCACGCAATTTGAACTTCGAAAAAGCCCAAAAAAAGCGCTATTTACATTGCATATTCATAAGCTCGAACTACAGTTAATAACACTTGACAGAAAGAAATAGAAAACTTCAATTTTTCTTTTAAAAAAAATTCAAAGTACCCAGCATATTTGCGGCTTCTGTTTCATCCGGATCAAAGCGACCCGCGATTCTCCGATCCCCATAATTCGGCGACGTGTCCGAGTCTCGGGAAGTTTCCTCGCCATCGATTTTGCCACTGGAAAAAGAGGAATTTTTGAAAAATTGTTTTTCGGGAAAAAATGTATTTTTTTTACCTGGGGAAGGTGTTGGTGGGGCCTCTAAGACCCGAGCCTTTTAGACTGAGATGCCGGGAGCAATATCCTCTCCGTTGGCTCTCTTTTTGACACTTGTCGTTGCTGCAAAGTCGCCTCCATTGTTTTCCGTTGAACTTTTTGCGAATTCCGCTCGGTGTCACTACGATATCACCCTTTTTGTATTTGTGTGGCGTTGCCGCCTGAGATCTGATAAAAACATTGTAATTTAGATTAAATTTGAAATTAAAATTAAAATTAGAGTAAAATTCGCACTCATTCACGTTATTAAATTGCTACAATTTTCGGATTGAAACTTCACTTTAAATTGATTGTGAATTCTCTCTGAATTTCTATCATTTTTGGAGTGCATTTTACTCTTTTCAAGTGCATTTTTTCAGTTTGAAAAGATTCTCCAGAAATCACTTCAAAAAGAGCCATTTCATTTCACCATTTTTGAAGCGAAACTCTACACTAAATAGAATAACAATTCTCTTCAAATTCGCTCGAAATAAAGTCATTTTTCAAGTGGAATTTTACACTTTTGGAAAGAATCTTTCCACTCTTGCTGAAAGAGTGAAATGTTTCACTCTTAATGATGTAAAAATTCACAAAAATTCACAAAAATTTCACATTTAATTCACTTTAAATCGAGTCGTTCGATTGCTATGATTTTTCGATTGAATAATCACACTAATCAGTGAAAATGCACTCTGAATTTTTAAAATTTTTGGAGTGAAATTTCACTTTTACCGAAAGAGTGGAACTTTAAACGGAATAAAAATGCACTCCAAATAGTCACCCAATTTCTATTATTTTCGTAGTAGACTTCCAAACGAATAAAATTTCACTCTAAATAAAACGAAAATTCACTCCAATTCGAGTCACTCGAATGCCACGATTTGCAGATAGAAATTTTGCTCTAAAAAGAGTAAAAATAATATGGAGTCATTGGAATCTGTCGAATGAAAATGCAATTTTAGAGGGGTAGGGTTTACCTGGGTGTGGCTGCCTGAGAACGGGGAGTTATGCTACGCTGTTCTACGAGACTACTGGTGCTTCCGCGGCTCTGCATGCTGCTTCTTTTACTGCTCCCTGATAATTTTGCATCTGTCGATTAAATGGTTTTCCAAATTTCATAAATTAATTTTTAAAAAGGTCGATGCGCAAACGTTAAATCTTTACAGAATTAAATTTCCCACGTCTCTATTTATTCAAAAACTTAAATTTAGTCTATAAAATCAATAATTCAACGATAATACTAATAACAACATTCCACATCGTCCCTATAAACAACAAAACCGGGACATAAAAAATCGTCTCACCTGCATCCGAAGGAAAAGTAATATCTTCTCTATCTAGGTCATCTTCGCTTTCTAAATCATCGTAGGGTCTGCTCCCATTACTAAGGGCAGTACTCGCAGAATGAGCCGGTGTCCCAAGCGTCATCAAGGGACTTGTCCCGGTCGTCCGGTAATAACCCCTAATATCGTTATGTTCCGGGACATGAGAAGGATGCTGCGGTCCATGATGAAGTTGCAGCATCGACGTCGGAGCTTCCAAAGAATTCCGTAATCCATGATCTTCATAAAAACAAAAATTACATCAACAAATTTTGTCATTCGCAAATTTCTCAAATTCCAAAAAAAAAACGCTCCCTACCATTCGCACCCTCGCAATCCTCCATTCCCTCTTCCAACTCGTCCCACCAGGGTGGCCTCACGAGCCTTAAATCGGCCCTCTTCACGACGTGGCTCTCGCTCCGTTCATCCTCCCGCAAAATCTTCACCACGTATCTTTTCGGCTTCGTCAGCAATTTACAAACCACCCCTTTCGAAAAGGCATGGGCCGCTCCAAGGTCATCGCTTCCAATTTGAGACGGAATCCTCGCGCAGACTTTGGCGTCTAAGGTCACATGCTCCGTGAGGGGGCTGGAATCGGCGATGACGTCGTACTTCCCGGGGCCCAGGACGTCGTTGTAAGGAATAATTTTGCCCCCGCCCCCGTCGAATTCTACGTAGATCTCGTTTTGGGCGGCGTCACGGATGACTCCGGGGTAATACCGGGAATTTTTCAGGGCAAGGACTCGATGATTGCGCCATTCGCTGAGGTCGATCGAAGGCTGCCGGGGGTGAGGGGACGACTCTTCTCGGAGGGAGTAGTCAACGGCGGTACTCTGGGGGGAGAGGATGACTACGGAGTGCGACGAGGCCATCTGAGGGTAAAACATTTCAGTTAGTTTTGGCATAGCGGTTTTTACTCCGATGAACTTTAATTATTTTGTTTGAAAAATCATGACAAAAATTGAAAAAAGTTACAGTTTGTACGCATTTCTTTTATACAAACAATTACAACTCAATATTGATTTCGTAATAATAATCATTGATGATTTTTAAATTTGAAAAGTTCAAATTTTCAACACATCAATTTTTTATAAACAAATGTTCAAACTTTCAAAATTTACAATTCAATAATTATCAGTAAAAACCCAAAATAAACGCCAGAAAAATCGTTTTATTTATAAACAGATGTTTCGACTTTCAAAATTGATTACCTTCTTTATCAAAGTGAAATTCAAAATAAACATTACAATAATCATTTTTATTCAAAAAATCAACACAAAAGTTAGAAACAGTTACCCTTGTTCATAAAACAATATTCAAACTTGGAAAATTAATATCCAAATTCACAAACTCGCCAACCTCCAAGTACAGCAATTACCCCATTAAATCTAATTACAACTGTTCCCGTTCAGAAAAACAATACCATTTTTTCTATAAACAACATGATTTAAAGCTGCAAAAGCCGCGAGTCTTAAAATACAAAATCCATCGATAAAAATGCTAAATATAAAGCTGAATACCTGATAACAATCCGTCTGTTGATGCGGAGATCGCTGCGATTGCGTCTGGGGTAAAGGCAACGACGAATGATGAACTAACGGCTGATTCGAAGTTCTCAAGTTGACCATATTCCCAACGTTACTCGTAACGTTGCTGATTTTATCCATTTCCTCGAGCTCTGAGGGATCGAACTTGCGTTTCTTTGGAAGCTTTTTAGCGCTGATCGTGGGGTCCGAGGGATCTCGCTGCGGAGGGGGGAGAGGCGGGGGTGGCTGGTCATTAGGTGATTTTTCGTTGATTACTCCACCACCCCCGCCCGGCCCATATTGAGCTCCGAGGGGCTCGCGCTTATCGTGCATCTCGGGATGCGCAGTCAGCATTTTTCTCACCTCGCACTGCTCTGCAATTGTTTTTTCATTTCTTGCTTTTCATTTGCTGTTGTTGATACTTATTGGTATGATAGAAGTTTTGAAATGAAATTGTGCATATTTTCGAGTGGATTTTCGCACCATTGGAAAAGACTACGTTTGACTCTTTTGTAAGAGTGGAAAAATTCACTCTGGAAGAGTGAAATTTCACTCCAAAAATAATAAGAATTAAATGAATGATTTTATCAAGAATGAAAATTCACACTTTTGGAGTAAAGTTCCACTCGAAAAATCATTTTAATTAAATGACTCGATTCAGAGTGAATTTCCAATTAATTTTCATTCGGAATAGAGCAAAATTTTACTGCAAAAATGATCGGAATTGTAAAAATCCATTTCGAGTGAAAATTCACACCATACAGAGTGAAAGTTGTAACTGCGATCAGATTGAAAGAAAACAAAAAAAACAGCAAAAAACAGAAATTCCAAAATTAGGTTCAATATAAAAAGATCTAGATGAACTTACAATCGGTACAGTCGAGAGGAGACTGTGGACCGTTAAAAATGGGAGGTTGATGACAACGACTGGGTGCATACCTCAGCACCCGGCTATCGGGAACGGGATGCGTCGTGTCGGGGCTTACTCTGCTCTGGCTATGCTCCTTCGGAAGGCGCGATTTCTTCTTTCCCAGCTTAAATTCCGCTGCTGCCGCTGCCGCTGCTGCCGCTGCTGCTTCTTCCTTCCAACCCCAGCTGCCGAGCATCCTACCCCAGAAATTCTTCTTTCAGCGCAACACTTTCGCTCCCTTTTGCTGCTGCTGCTGCTCGGCTCTTATCTACCAACTCTGATAACAAACAAAACAGCGCCTTTTTATCATTTATTCATTTATTAAGAGTAAATTCAGATTTCACCCTAAATAGTGTGAAATTCACTTTTAATAGAGTCATTGAATTCCAATTACTCTTATAGAGGATCTTCATTCCGAAAGTGTGAATTTTCACCCTAAATAGAGTCTTTCCATTCTTATTATTTTCGGTGTTTATTTTTCTACTCTAAGTAGTATGAAAATTCACTCTAAATAAAGTCCTTCGAATCCAATGATTCTTAAAGTGAGTTTTTTCACTCTAATTAGAGTCATTTCATTCTCATTATTTTTTAAGTCAATATTTTCACTCCAAATAAAAAGAAAATTCACTTTAAATGGAGTCGTCACATTTCAAGATTTTTAGAATGAGCTTCAATTCCAAAAGAGCAAAAATTCACTTTAAATAGAATGAAAACTCTCTCCAAAGTAAAATTCATTCCATTCTTATGATTCTTGAATTAAATTTCACTCTTTTGTAGTAAATTGTAATAAATTATTCACTAGTCAATTAATTAACCACCAGAAATTACTCCATTAAAATGTTTTCAACCAATCAATTATTTTTTAGCTTTTAAATAAATTAATCAATCAAGAACAACGAATAAATCAAATAAAAGAAAGTGTAAAAAGTAATATTCCGAGCTCGATTTGAGAATGAAAATGCGAGATAGGTGCACACGTGTTCGAGGAATGGAAGTATTAGGCATGTACATGAGGTTTTTGCGCGCAGGACCGAGGAGAGGCTCGCTCCGCTCGCTCGTTCGCCCGTTCTATATCAGCGCTGCTTGAAATAACTAGCAGAGGTTGGCCGCACTCGCGATTCATTCGCTCGTGTGAAGGCCGTTCACGTTATGGCAAAAACTCGTTCCGATGTAACACCATCGAGATTTCTTCTGTGTTAAATCGAAAACACATGCGCTCTTTTGTCTACTTTATTCATTCTTGCAATCTCATTATTTATTATAAAAAACTCATCTCACACATTTCATGTTTATTGTCATTTCATTATTAATCGACTTTTCAATCGATTCGAATCATTTCATTTGTTCTGGAAATTCTCTAGAGTGCCATTTTACTCTAATCCGAGTATCGGTGTATTTTCACTCTTTTTAATTGCTATGTAATTACGTAAAGCAATTGATAAGTTAATTATGTAATTCAGAAACAGAATAATCGATTCGATTATCATTAAAAAATAATTACTTTTTCGTATTTTGTTTCAAAGCATGAAAAAAAATTGATAAAAATGTAAAAAAACGAGGAATAAAGTACAAATACGAAGCGTGGCAGCGTGTCTCAAGTTAGGAAGAGAACAAGTCTCGTTCCTCGTCGTAGTGTGGGTAAAACTGGTAAAAGGACCAAGGGTAATGCACCACCTCATCGTTCTAGTGCTCTCGCTCCTCCTCGGAGCCCCCCCCCCCCCTTTCTCCCTTCCCCCTAAGCGATGGAACTATCATTCGCTCGCAGGAATTGCTGTAACTTGATTCCTCTTCAACAATTCATTTTTTCTTTTTCCTTATCTGTCCAAACTTATTCTGCTCTTTAATCCTTCAAAATTTTCCATTCGAATTTATTGTTTCAAAAATTATTGCAAATTTTCACTCAGAAAACAATGAGAATTGACTGGCTTCATTTAGAGTGAATTTTCACTCTATTTAAACCGTAAAAAATTCAATCCACAAAAGCGGCACGGAATAAATTCTATTCAAATTCAAAATACATATTTTCGAGGTGAAAATTCACTCCAAGAATCATAAGAACGAAATGATTTTCATAATCACTCTAAACGAATTTTTACCATTTTTGAAATGGTAAAAAGAGTGACATTCCACTCCAAAAATGGTAGCAAAATAAATAAGTCCATTAGAAATGAAAATTCATACTTTCGAAGAGCAAATTTTTATTCTAATCGAATACAAAATTAAAAAGCAAACATAGAAATATCATAATATTTTCACGATAACAAGATCTAGATTTCACAAAATTGTGCAGGTTGAAAAATTTTCTTTGTAAAACATCGATTCCTGGGATTTCAAAGCTATGGATGGTCCACATTCATGGGGTTTGTGAAAGGCGACCGAGTATTATCCGATAATGAAGCGTTCCCTGAAACTCATCGTTGGAACAGCTTTAAAAAGTATCGGATGGCTCGACACAAAAGCATGATTTTTTCTCGAGTGGTTTTCTGAATCACAGAATCCGCATTCTTAAGAAAATGTCAAAAGTTGTTCTTTCTTCTCGAATGTAGAATTTATTACCTTTTTATCCCGAAAGTGAATCATTCCCTAGATTTTTTTTATAAGCAACTGGTAAAAGACTTTAATTTATGCTTTAAAATCTTTTTTTCAGGAAAACACCGGAAAACTTTTTAATGATCTATGTAGTGGTATTTTCACTCTTTCCGGAGTGAAATTGCACCCCAAGGAATTCATAGTGTAAGAACCTCGCCCCAATGAACATACAATGAAGAAAGGCAGCAAAAAAGAATAATCGCCCTCGTAATAATAAAATGACTCGCCAAGTCTCGAGTCTAATCTTGAATTCGTTCTCCTTTCGAATCGAGTGGAAAAACATTCGATATTCCAAGGCAGTTAAACAATCGAAAAGGGCTCGCCCACCCTCCTTTTACTCCAAGGATTTCTTCCTGGGGAATGCACCGAGAGCCGCACTCTCGTGACTCGTCTACCACCCGTGGACTCTATTCATGCGTGTCGAGAACGCGTTTTCCTTTAACGGGCCTTAACAACCTGTAAGTGATACCTGCCCCTGCCCCGACTCAATATTGCCTTGGTTGCCCCTTCGATGCCTTCAATGAAAGGTGGCCCGAATTACCGTGCAAATCCCGCCTTTGACAGAGCTCAGGTTTTTACTCTGCCTCGGTTTCTCCAACGACAATGCCGAAATACTACGAATTTCCCATTTTCAGCAAGGAAAAGGACATAAATCAGGTTCGAAAAGGAGGCGCTTTGTGCGTTGACACGAATCCTCGATTGTTTCGAAAAAACATTTTAAATTCTACTTGGTGAAAAAAAGAAGCGATGCTTGAATGAACTGTTTCGCCAAGGAAATACGCTCACGAGGAAGGACAAATAACGATTTAGCGCGACTGCAATACGATGTAACATGACTCCTCGAACGACGATTAACATAACGACGCAAGAATTGTTCAAGTTCATTACTGCATTCTTATCCAATCGCTACGTACTTTTCGAGAATATCGCCAACGGAAGTCCCGGCATGTTTGCACGGTACATCATGCCCCAAGTCTTTTTCTTCCATAAAATCCGACAATTCTCGAGGAATTGAATTAAAAAAGGATTCGCCGTTGAGCGAATCAGCGAGGATCCTTATCGAACCAGTTATCAATTACGCAACTTTTTGCACTCCATCTAGAGTGAAATTTCACACTAATAATGCTTTATCAAACCAGTTATCGATTACGCAAATGTTTTCTTTATTCTTAGGAGATGATTGCATAATTAATGCAGTCTTTAACACAACACCTGTAAAATAAACACCTGTAAATTGTTGATAAAGTCTCTCATTGGCCTTAAAATCAGCCTACGCACGGATAATTTTTCATTCAAATCAAAAATACTCATACACGGAGAAAAAACAAGGAAACCTCAGCCCACATCGAAATATTCCTTTTTTTCATTTCTCAAGATCGCTCAGTTTCCAATGTCATTAAAACACCTGACAACAGTAATCACGCTAGGGTGAAGGCACCAGTGAAGGAACAAATAAGCCGCATGCAATATTTATCCTCTTCTATTCAATTAATGCCTTGACCAAAATCGCTCGGATAATTTTTTTTCAATTGCATATACTTTCAAGTTTCAAATAATAATTCGATTTTGTGCAAAGATGCATGCACAAAAATGTTATGATTAATTACTCTCTAAATTCCTTGGAGTGAACATCCACTCCAATGGAGTGGATTTTCACCCCAGCAAAGGGTGGGAATACCGCCAGTCCCCTGGAGTGAAATTCCACTCCAATGCCATAGTGAATTGACCACTCCAAAATTGGACAGAAAGGTTCACTCTTGTTGGGGTGAAAATCTTGAAAATTACGAAAAAAACTATAATTTCGGGGTATTACGTCATCCAAAGTAACCATAATTCATTTCATGTATTTTAACAAGCTCTATACATTTTTTATCGCAGAAAAAATTTCTAGGACCTATGGTATTTGAACCCGGGACCCTTATTAGCTAAGAACGCACGCCATTACACTACTAGACTCACTGCTTATGACCAAGATTCGACTACAATATAAGCGGCAAATTCACCCTAAACTGGAGTGAAGAATTCGCTCCAATAAAACTGGACGATCCACTCCAATAGGAGTGGAATACTCACTCCAAACAGGAGTGGAGAATTCGCTCCAATAGAATTGGCTTATTCACTCCATTAGGAGTAGAAGATTCACTCCAATAGAGCAAATTTTCAACTCCAACTAGGAGTGATGAATTCACTCTCAAAATTGGAGTGAAACTTTTCACTCTTTTGATTGGAGTGAAGATTCCCAATCCATTGGAGCGAAAATCCACTCCAAGCAGAGTGGTTGGACCAGTCACTCCACGGTTGGAGTGACTAATTCACTCCAAGAAATTTAAAGAGTAATTTCGAGTGACATCATTGTTTTTCGATCTAAATTTTCCAAGGATTTTGGTTGGAAGTATAACTGATCGCATATTCCTTCAAAACTCTGAATAATTGTTGCAGAAATTCGATGCAAGGATCCCGAAAAATCGGGCGTGCTGGCCTCGCAGGTGTCGACGCACAGCGTCGGCGGCGTCGCGCACTACAGTTGTCCACGGGGTTACTACATGGAAGGAAACGAGACCAGGATATGCCTTCAAAACGGATCCTGGAGCGGCTTAACTCCGATTTGTTTCTGTAATTATCATCGAATAACAATGTCCATTCTCCGATCGGCAAATTTGACCTTCAATCTTTTCGCAGCGGTCGATTGCAAGGATCTAGGGACGATAGAAAACGGCCGGGTCATAATCGTGAACGGTTCGACGACTTACGGAGCGGCTGCCGAGTACCATTGCCTCCCCCAGTACGAAAGAATGGGGCCGTTTTTGCGAAAATGCTTGGACACCGGGATGTGGAGCGGCGAAGAGCCGAAATGCGAATGTAAATTCTCGAAAGTCTCGAACGAACGTCGATTTTCCATGTTCTCGATGTTTGCAAACGACATTTCTCCTGTTTCAGTCTCGCCCAACGAAGTCGCCGAAGCTCAAGGCGTGGGCACGAGCGTGGGAATCGGGGCCGGTATAATTATCGTCATTTTGATCATTCTTGGACTGGTCTACTTGCGATTGTAAGTACCACGCTCGAAGATTCATTCCCGGAATGAAATATTTGAGAAACGTCGCTGATTTTTGCAGGAGAAAAGCAACGCCGGTGAAGAACACGGAAAATGTCCAAGCAGCCGAGAGGAAAGAGGACCAAAACGCGGCGGTCATGTCCTACGCGAGTCTGAATGACGGGACGCCGAATACCCTCTACGAAAATGTTCCTGAAGATGGCCTTTACGATAACCCTTATCACGCTTACGGGTAAGGTCGAATCAATGGAAATTCGATTGGCTTTTCGGAGAAATCCCATGTCGTAAATGTCGTTTTACAGCTACGATCATGGCAGGAGAGTCTACAATAGATCCGGTCATTACGAAGCCGAGCCGGTGGCTCACAGAAATGGCATCACGATCAACGGAGTTTCCGTGCGATAGAGCAAAGACACAATTTCACTCGTCAATCGTAACGACGATCCTGCGAATTCGGATCGTTGGCCGGCGAAGATGAAACTCTGGTTTTATGATGCGACAACTTTTGTACCGTCCAAAAATACGAACCAATAGGATCCCAGTAAAAATGTTGATTTTTTAATTATTTATTATTTATTGCATCCTATGTTACATTGAATTTATTTTCGTCCCGAGATTTCATTCTTTCTCGTTCCGTCGTTTCTGTTGCGCGAATTCAATTTCCCTTTCACTTTCAGACGTAGAATGTACATAGTTCACGAAGCGGAAAACTCGAAAGATTCTCGAGTGTTTTCCGACTGACGCGACGAGCGAGTCGCTTTTGTATGTATGATTCTGTACATAAAGGGCGCTAAAATCGCCGATAGATTTTAAAGAAACCGTCCGTAATTGTAAGTTTTCGAATGTTATAAAACGTGTATTGTACAATAAAGTTTGACTTTAATAAAGTCTGAATCCAAGCGAGCATCTTGCCTTATTTCAAGTTCCCATTGGCCTTCACCGTATTATGCTTTTGTCGAAACGAGCTCGCGATTGCGACATTTGGTCGAATGCAGTCTATATAAGGCTGCAAAAAGCATCACGGTCAAACTTGCCGTAGACGGCGCATTCATCAAGTCATCAACCTCGGATTTCAAGGCGAAAACCGAACCTTCTCCGGCATTTCTTCGATTTTACTTTTTGATGAATTTTTTTCACGTGTTTTGAGCTAAGCCTTGTTCATATTTTGATTTTCCCTTTAGAAAGTTATCGAAAGTGAACAAATTGTGCAATTTTCGATACGAATAATCATGTTTTCGTGACTTTAACGGAAAGAAATCGCGAGACGCGCAAGAAAGAAATTCGAAATTTCCAAATGTGGCGGTCTTATTTGAATTTGCCGCCAGGCGGCGCCAGAGACGCGGGTGTGGTGAATGGTCGACACTGCGCATCAGTTCGTGAATGACACGCGACGAGATCAACAGTGCATTTAATCGTATTTAAAGTTTTTCCAAGCCCCGCAAAAAAGCAATCACATTTCCGGTGAGTAAACAACGACTTTCGTGCTCTCCGAAATCTCTCGATCCCTATGAAAACTCCCGTGACTTTTTTCACGCTCGAACAAACGAGTGACAGCGCGGTCTTTTACTTGAAATTCTCAGCAGCCATTGCTGCATATTTTACGATCCAGTCATTCATTCGCCGAAATGTTTTTATCTCGTTACTGAATCCCGACTAATTCGCGTTTTCCGCGTTCGCTTCATCGATCGATCGAACCCTCGAAATTCACGCTCGCAAGAAAATGATCACGAACAACTCGTCACTGGTACACTTTCCTTATTTGTAAATATATCGTTGCGCAAAATTCGGATCGAAACTTTTGTTCGTTTTGTCGCGTCATTTTTTGCTGGTAAAACCCGCTTCGCGATGAGTCAGAATTCCACATTGTTCGTTTTTTCTTTCGGTTACTTTCTACAGCTTTATCAAGTTATTTCAGTATATAACCTCATTAATTTTGTTCGTCATTAAAGAACAGCGGTGATGTCAGTGCTTCGTGTAATTATCTATAAATACATCGTTCCAGTCATGTTCAGTTTTTGACTAATATCTCTTCGATGATTCATTTTTCAAACCGTTCAAATGGGAAACTACAAATTTTTCAAAAAACGTTTTCAATTTTGTTTAAAAATCATCCCCGTAAAAGTATTAACAAAGTTATAAAATTCCAGGTCAACATGTCGTCCCGTAAAACCGCAGGACGTCGAGCGACGACGAAGAAGCGTGCTCAGCGAGCGACGTCGAACGTCTTTGCCATGTTCGACCAGGCCCAAATCGCCGAGTTCAAAGAAGCCTTCAACATGATCGACCAAAACCATGACGGTTTCATCGACAAGGAAGACCTGCATGACATGCTCGCTTCTTTGGGTACTGAATTTTTCATTTGGGAAAACAGCTTCTTCAAAAGCAAACAAATCAATGATTTTTGGTGAATTTCATTACAGGAAAAAGCCCGACTGACGAGTATTTGGAAGGCATGATGAACGAGGCTCCAGGACCCATAAACTTCACCATGTTCCTGACCTTGTTCGGAGAGAGACTGCAAGGTACGGATCCTGAGGACGTGATCAAAAACGCCTTCGGCTGCTTCGACGAGGAAAATAACGGACACATCAACGAAGAGCGTCTCCGCGAATTGCTCACTACTATGGGGGATCGGTAATTTCCGGAATGTTCTTTTTGGGAATTGTTAGAACAGTTGTAAGAAAATGAATGTGAATTCCAGATTTACGGATGACGACGTGGACGAGATGTACCGGGAAGCACCGATTAAGCACACGATGTTCGACTATCTGGAGTTCACGCGGATTCTCAAGCATGGAGCTAAGGACAAGGACGAGCAATGAGGAACGATTAGCGAGAGGTCCAAGTTACTTAATCACCATTATCGAACGTTGCGCGGAACAAGCCAGTCAAGCTCCAGGATGTACGTTTTTCTAGACTCTGAGATTCGCGAGACCGTTCGTACTCTCCTTTCGTCTTTTATCGCGTCTCGCAATAGCATTTCAATTTGTTTATAAAGTCACAGCATTTACGAGGGAAGTGTGAAAGAAAAGGGAAGGAAGGTGGATTTTGAACTTGAGAAATGTACGCTGGAAATTTTACACGCGGTGGAAAATGAAATTTATAGAAAGTATTATAAACACGAATTATATTTATACGTTTATCATGTGCGTAATCGACTTTGTATTTTAATTTTAACAATACAAATGCTGAAACATTTTCACACGAGTTTTTTTTCCAAAGCAATCAAGCATTCAATAGTCGGATCACGAGGTGCTCCGTGAAATGAATAGGGAAAAAACTCGGATCGTGTTTTCGGTCTAGTGAATTTTTCGTTCGGCCGTGAATCAACTTTTTACCACCGAGCTTTGAAGAAATGTTCCAGAACATGAAAGCGTTTCAACTAATCCGACATGTAATTCTCCTTTGGGTGAAGAGAAAGTAGAGAATATTTTTAAATATCGATCATTTTTCTGTTGAACTTTGAGATTTTATAGCACGCGCTTTTTTGTCGGGGCGAAATGAAAAGTCATTAGATTCGAAGTAAAAAAACGGGTAAATGGGTAACGGTAGATCGACAATAACCATTGCTTATCAAGATTGTCGATTTCACGGTTTCCTTGCTTATTAACTACACATGGCGAACGACTCGAGCCGAGTAGGATTGATGGTTCATGTAAAGCGGTTTAATAGCACTTTGTCAGTGCTCGAAAACGATATATCAATACTATTAATACCTCTACTTTATCAGTCTCCGATTAACCCGAAATAATTGAAATTTTTTCTATTCTTAACTGACAAATTCAAAGCAGTATGAAAATATAAATTTTTCTGTAACAACAAATTAATTTCCGCTTATGCTAAATTATTTTGGCAGTCAACTCACTGACATTTATTGTTTAACAATAATTTTGTTAAATCTGATTCTCAGATTCAAACTCAGATAAATTTGTCAATTGCAATTTAGTTTTAATATTTACTTAACAATTCTTTGGTTCTTGCATTTGAAAACATTTTTCCGTTCCAATCAGTTGATTTCCGACAACAAAAATCAGGATTTCCTTTCATTTTTTATCGGTCAGCTAATTGAAATGTAATGCTGAATTAATTCATTATACCATACAACTTTCAAGTTCCAAGTTGAATCTTGCAACGAACAGATTTTTTTAAACAATGAACTACTTTCTGGAAATAAAACCCGATCTTTCATTAGTCACTCATAATTACAATATAACGTTTGTTATTGATGAGACCTCATTTTTTTACCTCATAAACAACTAATCAAAATCCTTTAAAAAATCTAATTCCACAATTGTTTAGAAAAATCGATGTTCTATTTCTGTTGTTTCGAGCCAAGCAACAGTATCTAAATTTTTCTCATGCCTCTCAATCATATTTCACGCAATCCATAAATCCTTGCCATTTTTCACGCCCTACAATCCCGCTCGTGCAGTACATTCGGCTTGACCTTGCTGAGAACGATTGCCGATCGAGCCTCGAATCGACCCCTATTAAATTTTCCCTCATTAAATCCCTCGCGCCCCCTATAAATCTGTAGGGAAAAGTCTGAAAAACGTAGGGTTTACAGTCATCGTAGGCACGGAATGACGGCCCGACCGGGACGCTCGTGAAGCGTTCACGTCTGCGGCTGCGCATGGCGACGGACACATACTGCCGAAGCCGCAGTATCGTTCCAACCTTCGTTCGTTCCAGTCTCACCGCCCGAGTGTCCTTTATCGAACACCGACTTCCTCCGAAATCCCGGATTCGCGAAAGTGCCGGGCGGAAAAGTGACGTTCCTAAGAGTCTCGAACAAAGAACCGACAAGCATAACACGTTTCAACGAAGAAAGAAACGAATCCTCGAAAAGAGCGATAAATTTCGTGATTTGTCAATTAAATCGTCGTCAGGTGCGCGTCGCGACGTGCTATTTCGCCAGTGTGAAGTTGGCCAGTTGCCGATTCCCTTTGCCCGCGAAAAGGCGGGAAATGACGGCGAATGACGATTGAGGATCGATCCGGCCTGGAATGACGAGCCAATCGCGTTCCGGGGTGTCGCGCTGTGTTGTGAGGGGTTAATTTTGTGAGCTTATTTCTCTTCGCCGAAGTGACACCCTACGACGGATGTAAAGCTCGATCAGCTGTTCGACTTTTGCGCAACATCGCGCGACAAAGTTGATAGGTGTGTATTGAATTATTTTCGTCCTCGTCGCTTGCGAAACCTTATCGCGACTTTGTTGCTCCAATTAACGATCGTTCGATCGGCTCGATTCAACGGCGACGAGGCTGCGAAAATCGCAAACTCCCGCGTTCGAAAATGGAACTTTCGAATTCCCGGAGTGACGAATGTTCGGCAGCTGGGTTTTTAAGTCACGGGGATAGGTCGTTTTTCGTGGAAATCGATAAAACCCAACTCGACGCGAGCGAGTCCAAGATTTTGGAAGCTTTTCTTTATCCGTTGGAGGTCTTTCCTTATCGCGTATCGCTTTTTGCACGAAGCTCGTGAATATTTATTACCTGGAGCGAGATTATGTAACTCGTGCCGGGACAGAATTTTCCTGCACTTGAACGATGACGAGCTTCACAAACTTCGCGTTCTATGCGAACGCATGAATGTAACTTCATTACGGAGATCGAAGCGACGCTTTGAAATGTAGTACTTGTAATACCATTACGGACGTAATCCCCACACTGTTATTGGTTTTTTGAACAGGCTTGTCATCTTTGAAACACAATGGTCATCTCACAATGGAATGGACAGTAATTTCTCTTTACACTTGACAGAAAATACGTGAAATTTAACGAAACGATGATTGACGATCGTTTTCTCAGCTGGGAATTGACAATCTTCCGCAATCCACTTCTTGTACCATCACACGTGAAAATGGAAGACATTGAAAATTATTATCTTTGTTAATTTTGAGTTTGAAGAAAAATGGCAAAGGAACTTTCGTCTTAGAATTTCATGAGGATCGTCTACAAAAGACTTTTTAACCGAGGCAAAATGGAAGACATTGAATTCATGAACATGGAAATGCGAGGAAAACGTTGCTTATCTATGCCAAGATTCGAGGAGAAATTAAGAACGTATTAAAATTCATTCGCAAGGCCAAAATGCTCTGTAAAGTCGATTTTTGCTACTTGCATATTTATGAGGGTATAGTTGCAGGCATACTCGATTCGCCGATGAATGTATAAAAGCTCTCGAGGAGAAAAAAATATTTCCGCGTTAGAAAAGAACGCAGGTGAACATATGGAGCGAAAAAAACGTGTCATCGATGTCTATAGTAATAACTTTACGAATACACGCTGAAACAACGGTGTTTGATCAACTGTACCGTACTTTTATACGATTAGATGACAATCACTTGAAATTCCATTTCCAATGACGATAATTGTTCGTACAAAAGGCATCATTCACTCTGGAACGAGTGCTAAGCAAGCGCAATCAACGATCTATTTCCTAATATTTCGGCGCTTAACCCGCATTCCAAAACCTCGGGTAGTTTTCTCAGTCCCTGCGAGAAGCCAAGGTCGAGACGACTGAGTCGGTGCATAAAATACGAAACGAACTTTTATCAGCAAAAATGCCGTGCTGGGAATTAACACGCGTGGAAACTCTTACAAAGCGGAATCTTTCTGCGCGTCTTTGTAACCTGATATAGCTTCTTGACAAATCCACAACCGAGATATTACGTAAGTGACGCACCAACGCCAAGTCCGGCAGTTCCCACTCTTTGCGCGTTTTATCACTTTTCTATCTCTGATGCTCCGATGATAGAACCCGACAAATGCATTGGCTATTAGTTGAAAATGCATCTGTAATTCGTATTGGATTAAAAAGTCGATTTATCACTATGAAAACACGCTTTCGTCGGAACGAAGCGAAGAACGAAGTTGATTGAAAAGTAAAATTAATGTTACTCTCATTGCGAGCTGCGAGGAGTCGGACGAAAAAGTTCCAGGTCAATTGAACTCAATTCTAATAGTTGCTGGTTTCACATCCACATTAACTAGCTTGACCAACGTAACGCGATAATTCGATTTGGCAATTCCGAGTCTTAAAGCAACGAATCTCGTTAATAGAAACTCTCACCACAAAAAGGATTGCGTGCGCCTTGAACGTATACGCACGACAAACAAACCAAATGTAATTAATCGACGTGACATTCGATGTAATGCATAATGCGATTGATTAAAGCGATTGACATCAGCACTTTTACAAGGATAAAAAAATTTACGCGGCCATATCGATTCAGCAGAAATGCGTGTAAAGTTCTTTCAAAGGAGGAAGAGAGAGAGGAAACGTCAGGGGAAATAACAAAGCACTTGCAGCGACGAATTCACTCGAATCCTGGGGTCGCTCTCTGTGAAATCCCCTCGTATTACAGTCCACTACCGCATTTTCCCGTCTGCTTTTCACGAGAATCGTACCTTCGCTGAAGAATCAGCTAATAATGAACAATGAAACAAGGACGAATTCATTCATCCTGCAACTTTAATGAGACAATCCATAATTACCCCCGTTTGCAGACAATAATTCATTTGCCGTTTTCCGGCTTTGAAAATCATCTAATCGAGCCAATTCGATAAGAGATAAATGGCATTTTACGCCTATGACGTGAAAACAATGGACACTTCCGCACTTCCTTTGTCTCATAAAACGAAGAAAAATCGGCTCGTCCCTCGCATTTCACGAATTCTCCCAGAAATCCCCTCGCTCCCTGGGGACGGCCCTTCGATCGTCGAAAGCCTATGTCTCCCCCGATTCTCTCTTATTTATCTTCCGTTCGCGAATTGGAACAGCGTTTGCGGAGGCCCCTCGTCTAGTAACTTCGTTATCTCGGCGGTCCGGTTCACTTTAACGGAACGCAGTTGCCGATCATCCAGGCATAATGATAATAATTACAGACTGCTCGCTCCAAGAAACGGGATTGTTCGGATGGTACAGGTCTTTCTCCATTCATAGCGATTTTTTTAATTACACGTCGAGAAAATCCGATCCCGCCATTTGAAAAAATAATTGAAATTGCACGTCCGACCGGCATTTAGCGACAGAGAAATGGCCCGCGGTAGAAAAAGCATTGACATTTCTTCGTTGTAATATCTCGAGTTCCCTGGCATTTATTGAAATCCGCCAGACACGCCTTTTGGGATTGAATGCGGAACGAACCGTCTGGTATTAAAGCCGATTCTTCATTGAAAAGAAACTCCAGACTTTGAAATTACGCACGAATGCATGCAGTCTTCTCGAGATGAGAGGATTTGCTTCGGCTTCGCTCAAACGCGAGATTTGTCGAGTTGGCGTAGTCGATTGGCAAAAGCCACGGGGATGGAAAGTCGAGACAATGTTTCTATCGTTTATTAGTGGCACTGCCACGTCCACGTCTCACTTGCGAACCTTTTATTATCCTTACGAGCATTTTACGGCTCAATTATGAACATCCAACCGCTACCGTCTGTGAAATTATATTTCATTACAGCCTAAATGAAGGATATTATACGGAAAACGAGTATGTCCCTACATTACTCTCCTCAGCCTTTAAATTATTCTTGATTATTATCTCGTTAACTGCACTCCATGCGTTCGCTGATTCATTTCTCGACTCGAAGAAGAACAAACGAAGCAAGCTCTTCGGATAAACGGAAAAAGCTGAACCGCGAGAGAGCTGGTTTTTCCCCGTCCTGAAAATCCAGGTCATCCTGCGGCGGCTCTATGGAAAACACGTCGCCGGAGCGCGGAAGACGAGCGATTAATTCCGGCGAGAGCGCTCGTCCGTACGGCGTGTTCCCGGTAGCCCACACGGAGGGATCACGGGCGAGCATGAAGAAGCAGTAAGCGTGTCCAAATAGTAATAATATCGAAAGTCAGGGCAGGCAGACCGCTGCGAGGCGCTAGGAGGCCAGAACCCCTCGATTCCCGAACTGCGCCGGCGCTATATTGATTTCTCTCCGCGTAGTTAGGACAGCAATGCTGCTTCGAGCATTGCCGTTGACTTCTCCCG